>QKQZ01041227.1:0-28917 GCA_003595255.1 Solenopsis fugax
AAAAATTTAAGATGAGATAAAAATTTTATTGTAATTAATATAAATAATATACTATATGCAAAGATAAAAATTGATATTAATAAGAACATAATCATCAGATGTGAAACTTATCGAAATGAATTGTATATTCCATTTTTCAAAAATCATGTTATTACTGATAAAAGCAAAAATGAAATCAAAGTCTTGTGGAAAGTAATAATTTAAATCCACTCTAGAGAGAAAAGAGTAATCACAATTTATACAATAAAATTGTTTTTATTTTATGTGATGCCTTAATATGTGGCACAAAAATCTTTTACATTACTACAATCTTAAATGATACGTATCAGGGACAAATATAAATGACAAACATGTTGTAAAAGTTGCAAGTAATAAATATTATATTTTCTAATGCATGCATATGTTATATCTTTGTAATAAACGTGACAATCCGTGACAAACGTGATATCATGAAAATTGCTATCAATAAAAAAAATAAAATAAAATGCTGTTAGATCTATGTATAACTGCGTATTTTTTCTATCGTAGAAACATAGACTATTTGCAAATCTGCGTACACCATATATATATGTGTATACCAAAAATATTATATACATAGAATCATAATCTGACAAAAAATATGATCATTATTATTGATACTAACAATAAGTCATGGAAGCATGATCAGAAAGTATGAAAAATAAACAGCAAAAATATAATTTTATAATGTTCGATATAATTATATCGATATAAAAAATTGATTATTCATAAGCCATACAAAAATATAAAAAAATAATTTAAAAAATAATTTAAACAATATAAAAAAAAATAAAAATAAAAAATTAATTTTTCTTAAATTATATGTTAATATAAGAAAAAATAATTAAAAACTGATGTCAGAAATTACAGTATTAATTTTTTAAAGTAATAAAAAACCGATTTTAATTAAGCGAACAACAGCAAGTGGAAATCGACAGAAGAAACATGAGAAAAGAGAAGATCTTTCAGTTAAAAAGCGAATCTTGGTGCTTAATATTATAATTGTTTTGCATGAATTTTATAATTTCCAGTTCATGCAAACTGCACACCGAATATTTGTCGGTCTTGAAACAGAGTCCTAAACTAAAATTGGAGCACGTAATATCACAAATTAAATTGACAAGCAGTTTATAATACTGATGCTAATGAGCATCTTAGAACATTGTAAAGAAGCTATTGTTTATCTATATGTCGAAAAGACGTTCTTCCAACAATTATCTTGGTTATCACGATAAATATTATCACATGACATCGTGGTCGAACTGGTAAGACGCCCGTAACAAAATGTGAAGAAATCCAAATTCATATTCTGACTATGGTGATATTTTTCCCAATAAATATTATATTGTTTTAAGATGCTCATTAATATTAGTTTTTATTAAATTGTTTGCAAATTAATTTGTGATATTGTAAATTAAAAATTGTAAAATTCACACAAAATTATTATTAAGCACCAAGATTTGTTTTGACCGAAAATAAAATGATACTCTCTTCTCTTGTGATAAACAATAATTTTTAATTCCAAGATTACCAATAGAAAAGATATCAGTAGCGATGGAAACCGGTTCTGGAATTCGCAACTAATCATAACTACATATAATTAGATGAGAATTGTTACGTACCGATTAAATCTTCATCAATCTTTTATATATTTATTTAACATAAACAATATTTAATAACAAAAATATATGAAATAAGTAAATGAGAAATGAGTGAAAATTGATGTTAATTTTTTATCAATTCATTAATTGATAAAGTAGAAGAAAGAAGAGGATAGTGAAATATCATTTTGTTTTTTTAAATAACTAAGTTTTTTTAATAACTTGACGCAAAATAATTCTTATTCTAGTCTCACGACTTCTGTCTTCCCTTTAATTATGCAATTTTATACTGAATTTTTAATAATAGCTTATTCTTCCAGCTGCACACGTTTAGAATATTTTCAACAGCTTATAATCTTTAAGCGTGTCATTGTTTAGACGCATATAAATATATACATATATGATATAATGCCATATTGTTTTAATCCGATAATCCTATAAATGTATAATGCAGATAGTGTGAATCAAATTTGAGTTGGAAATTCGATGACAACAATTCCACTGCCTCAAAGTTACTGCGCCAAACCAAAGGACAACTTTCACCCTCGTCTCGCTCCTTGTCTAACGAGTGTTTGGCACAAACTTTGACCGGGCCGTTATACATCATGAAATCCCGCTAAAATGCGTATACATAGGGTTCACCGCCGAGTGTGCGTACGTAATTCGCGGACAATCGACCGTACGTGCAGCCGGACAATGGTAAATTGCTGTACGTGAGGCCGCTTTACCGCTACTTAGATAATGAGCAAAACTTCAGCTACATATGAGGGAGGGTAAGGGACACCAGGGAAAGGATCGACCGCGGGATCGTGTACTTACGCAAATTGAAGATGAAAATGGAGGAAAAGAAAGCACTCAGGATCTGTGGAGCACGGGAAATTGTCGCATAACGGCGCGAAGAAAAAAAAAAAGAAATAAGAAATTGGGAAAGGCAGAGCTGTCGAGTAAATGCCTGCGGCTGATCGAATTGTCACGCGCACGATAATGGAACGAATTCGACACCATCATATTTTTATTTTGATATAGGTAAGCGACGGGAATTGGTCCAAATTGTCGAAGTTGCTTAGGATAAAGTCATGCGCATTATCGCGAATTCCATCAAAGAAAATGTTTTCGAGCGAAGGTATTTCAACAAGAACTGTGGATGTACATAAGTCTTATGTACATAAGTCTATGTATCACACGACTCGTTCGTGTGTGACGGTAACAAGCTTCTATTCAGGGGGTCAAACACATCTGCAAGTAAGTGTAGCCGCAATCATGCTGTTAAAAGTAATTGCATTACACCAGCGAGAGAGGGTGTGTGTAAGCGCTCCGCTGCTTTTAATGGCGAGTTCGCTTTCCCGTGTCGCGTTTGGGACCTGTGCGCGGTTATTATGCGTTACATAACGCAACGCTCACCCTCCAAGCTCCCCTATTGACGAGATAGAGTTCCGCCGGTTATGACTCTCACGCGGATTTATTATAACACACTTCACGATACGTCGGTTAAACATTGGCATGCATTGGAGGTACATTGAGCCAATGAATTGTGATGTTCAGGGATTTTCAATTTGCATCCAAGCAGAACAAAAAGTCATCGCGATAACAAAGTGGCTCCAAAATGATTAATAAAAGTCACTTTTCGATCAATCACGATTCACTTTAATTAGAGTTGTGCCGTAAATTTCAAGATTACATGGATCTACATGGATCATTTTTATGTATTGTTTACGTTATGTTTACACGACTTTTTTTTCTTGTAGACAATACAAGCAATGTAAATTATTATAAATTAGATAAATTACTTTACAAAAAAAGTAATTAAATTATAAGATTGTTAATATATCTGACTTTAGTATTGGTGAAATAAAAATATATAATATTAAAAATAAAAAAAAAGAACAGAATATATAATTTCACTAATTCTAATGAAATCTGAATCTTCTATAATTCATAAATTATTGTTTACATAGATGACATGTAAAACATGATTTACATAGTTTACATGTAATGTATTGATTATTTATATTTTACACGTAAACGCATAATTCTGATTTTAACGTCATTTTAAAGTTATCGTAGTGACATGTAATGTCATCTACTTGGGAAGTGACCGCGTGAATTTGCTTACTCTATGTTCGAAAATAAATTTGGTTATTGCCAGTAAAAGTAATGCAGTTGGCAGAAGTGAAAATTACTGGCGTTTCGTTTCTTCCACCTAATCCAGCAGTTATTACAAATTTATCATTCTTTTGTATATATTTGCTCTCCTATTTTCTTTTTTTTTTATTCTTCATTTTAAATTCTTTCTTTCTTTTCTTTGTTATTCCTTCTTTAAAAATTTTTCTTATAACTTTTTTTTATATAAATAAATTTTTAACTTAGGTAAAAAAGTTAATAAATTAAAGTTTAAAAATAACTAGTTAAAGTTAAAAATAAAATCACTAGTGTTTCAAAAATAACTAGTTAAAGTTAAAAATAAAATCATTTAAAATTAACTAAGTTAAGTTAAAAGTTATTAACTTTATTAAACTTTTAATGTTTTAATTGCCCAACCCTGCAAATGAGTTACGAGAGTTTGTAATGCGGTGTGATATAAGTAGCTATCCCTAAAAGTCGTTGATCAAGTAACGCAGTAGTCTCGCGCAGCGAGAGATTCCGCATTGTTCCGCATTACCCGAAGTTCACGTGCACGCCGTCGATTAATGCCCCCCCATTCGGGTTATTGACCGCGCACGGTCCCGTAAGATAGACGCCCCACTCCGCGCGCCGTCTGGGCCTCATCCCCACTCTTCTCCCGAGGCGCACGTGCACGCCGCACGCCGTCGGCCAACGGGTTGTTGACCGCGCAAGGTCAGGCGCTACACCGTCTCGGCCGCCTCCCCACTCTCCCTACTCTCAACTGTGCTGCGGTCAGCTGTCACCGCTATGTTTCTCGTTACTTCGCCGAACGCTACGCGTATTTTGAGATCGAATTATGCAAAAATACGATGGTCGAATGCCGAATACAGTCGTGCACAGTATCATTTTGACACATAAGTGACTATAGCGTATCTAGAAATGATTGTACTCCTTTGTGAAGTGCGGCATCATGTGCCTGTCGTGAGAGTCGTTTCGCGCGCGCGTATTCCCTCGATTATTTCGAAATGATGCTTTATCCTTGCAATAGAGTCGTCGTTTCGTTTGTGTCCGTTGTATTTAGGTAAACATTCAAACATTGCAAACATTCTTGTCACTATCTCGGGCTATGTCGCAACGCATTACGTAACGTTCGTGTCAGTCACTCTCATACCGAGAAACTCTCCTTGTTACACGTATGTTCATTTTTGATCCGCTGCTGATCGCGGATGCTCCATACTTTTTCAAGTGTAAATTGTAAATAGATACAATCTCTAAAGTGGCAAATGTGGAAGCGATCGTCTTAACGTCGTAAACATGCTCCTTTATGCGTTCCATTAGTACCTATTGCGTCGCCATAAGTTACAATCTCGCGCGTTTCGCGTTTTATTCGAAAAAATTATCGGACGGTCTGCTGGTTAATGTGCGGTTCGAGGACAGCAGCAAAACGAAACGTCAACAGAATATCAGCGAAAAGACGATATTCGTGAAGCAATTCGAGGAGGTGAGTGTATTATTTTATTAACGTATCTCTTTACATGCTTCCTGCGATCGTATTTTCACAGTTGAGTCAAAATAATAAAAAGCATTTCTATATATCTATTATGTTTAGTAAAATTTATAAAATATAATATATAATATTTATGTGTTATTCTGTAAATAATTATTATGAAAATACTTTATGAATAGTTCATTTTTATTATATTTTCAGAATCAACAGGAAAAGAAATACAACAGCAGCAGCAACAACAGCAGCAACAGTAACAACTGAGTGAGTAAATTAATTGAGCAGTTTATTTAAATAGAGCAGTTCGCTATTATTACTCGATTATCCCTCTGTTCGAAAATAAATTTGATTAGTGCTAATAAAAGTAATACAATTGGCAGAAGTGAAAATTACTGATATTTTATTTCTTCCACTAGTAACCAATAGATGATCAATATGATCCAAAACATCAGAAAAATTATTTTCAGGTTAAAAATTGTGGACATTTCAATGTTATCACAAGCTTGTAACATTGCAGAAATCTTTTGCAGCTTCCATGCAATCTTACAGTGTTTTAATATAAGGTTTTAAACCTGAAAATATTTATGACGTTTCGAACTATTTGGGATCGTCTACTGGTTTTACTGGTGGAAGAAACGAAACACAACGTCAGTAATTTTCACATCTGTCACTATACATTATTTGTACTAGTAATAACCAAACCCATTTTCGAACAGACTATTAATGACACCAGAAACGCGGCTTTCGGATTCTGGATTATTTCTCTGAAAAGGAAAATAATCAAATGCCGCGCGTCGCATGGCGCGGCTTCGACCGCAGCCCGCGACGCGCAAAGGAATGCAATTTTCCCGGGTTACTGCAATTTTCCGTGGGTTCCCGCGCCTCAGCCACGCGCCTCATTCGTTTCTTCGCTCGATCCCACGCGAGCTTTCTCCTCGAGAATTTCTCTAACCGCATCCTTATATTTTCGCGCCGCATATATTATTATTAGTCTGAAATTATTTTTGTCACAAAACGCGATCTCCTAATTCTTCGCACGCTAATCCGGCTTTCGATTCGGATTAGTATTTTAATCCCTTGTGTACTAATAAAAGGATCTGCAGCGTTCGATTCACCTCACGTTATCGCAAAGGATTCTAGTACCAGCGATAAGACGCTGTTTATTCATTTCAATGCGTGGACAGAAATTACGCTGTAGATTTTACAGCACATTAATTAAATGATGAGCGACAATCGTGGTGATAGAAGGTTAAAGAGTTCTAGATATGCGAAAATCTGAAGTAGATTTCATTACGTCCGCGACACTCCATTAAAACTCGTATGAAATAGTTCGTATGGAATAGTGTCAACCGCATTATAACCGATTTTATTCTCGATTCACAGACTGCGCTGTCTGATTTAGGACGTAGATTATTTGCGTCATTTAAAAGATACGAGTAGTAATATTTTTAAAAGCAGGTCCCAACGAATTAATTCTGAAAGATATTCTAAAATCAAAGGTTATTTAATGTATGAGAATTTTGCTGCATGCACAAAACAAGTGACCGAATTTTTACAAAATGCCTAAGGAAGAATCTACAATATAATTTCTGGCTTGAAATCGTGCTCGTTAAATTTATGTTGCTAAGGAAATAGAGTCTAATTTAGAACATCAAGAAAATCGATTTTTTCTTTTTTATATCCTTTTTAAATATTTATTAAGATCTCAAAAATAAATTCCTAAAAGATTTTATCAGTTTTCGTAGATATAACTAAGATATAAATATTTTTGCGTGTAAATTGTTTAATGTCCTCTTTCTACTTTAAACGCGTTTTTCTCGAAATCATATTTTTCAAGTCTACTGACGCAATTTCTTAAAAATTACTAAATTACGACCGTAACTTTTACATACATATAAAATACATGCCTGTTTATTACGTAAACTAAAATTGTTGCAATAATTATAAAGTAACTTTTTTTATGGAAGTTAAATTAAAAAACTTTGTTCTTTGTATCAAAAATTTGCTACTTGTTTTTAATATTACGCTATTTTAACTGCAATATTTTTTATTTATCCTAATTTAAACTATAATCACACTCATAATAACTAAAAATTCTTTTGAATTTTTAATTAAGTTGGAAGACTGCAATCAGTCATCGACACATTTCTTTTCTTACACTTTGTTTTAAAATTCACGTAACATAAAAACCAATGAAAGTTTAGTTATACAAAAATTTCTAGATATTAAATATGTATAAATATGTAGATATATAAGAGATCAAAATCAATGCTGTTGCTTAATGAGTCGTACGAAATTTTCTTATTTCAACTTCAGTGTTAACTTCATTTATTGCGGTACAGGATTCTAATATTTTATGTAGGTCTCAAGTACTTCGGAGGAGGGGCCCGTTAATGAGAGCCCTCCGGGCAATGGCATGTGTTTCCGTGTAGAGTATTTGATTTATCAGCCGGTGTACCTCTGTTGTGGGAAGGAACGAAATGGATTTCCTCAACCCTCGTCCATCACTCCAAAGAACGGAAAAGAGTGGACCGTTCACCAGGCCACTCCTTCGTCAAGAATATAGACTGAAGCCAGAGCACTGTATTCGAGTCACGTGCGAGGGAAAGACTCATTTTAACTACGGTAATTGAAAAAAGGCACTGTCTCCGTGATCTTCGCCTCATTTCCCTCGTTCTTTGCGGTCGCATTCGCGTGGACCTCTTATTATGGTCACGATGACATTGAAAATTTGTTACATTTGCTATCAATGATAATAATGATTTATTATTCGTTGTTATGTATATTATGCAAATATGATTATATCTTGTATATAAATAAAAATGTTGGAAATAAAATATAACGAATATAATTAATCTTTTAATCATATATTGTAATTTAACATTAAAAACAATATGGAATTGTATCTAATAATTTACAAATTATTTGTTTTTACTTAATTATTTAATGTTCACTGTTCTGAGTTATTATGAGTTTTAAAGAAAAGTGAAATATTAAATCTACTTTAATTAGAATATATAAAATAATTAAAAAAAGATTATTATAAGTTTTACGATTTAACATTTATTTAACAAGCAATTACTGTATCTTAACATCATGCCATTAGTTAGAATGTAGACACCGGATTATTCTGGTCACGTGGATCAAGAAGAACTTCTTTCCAGGTAAAGGCAGTAATTGAAAGGAAGCTTTCCACATCTCTCCTCTGCCGACGCGAAGGAACGAGCCTGGCACGATCACTTTCTTACTTATTCAGAAGAAGCGGTTTCATTGATTTTCATTGCCCCCGCAATCAATCACAATACCTAACAACTATTTGCGCGTCTACGTACCTATCGTTGATTGAAAAAATAAAATACTCAAACTCGGTAAACGTTCAGTAACATTAAAACGGTTTTCAATTATAGCGTTTTGTAAACCGAATGCTTATTACGCGAGCAAGAAGTGAAAAATATTTCCACTTTTTGATAAAATATGACTGAAAAGTAGTTTGCACAAAAATGTTATATTAATCACATTCATATAACTAGGTTCAATATCCCATAGTTCCTCTTCATCACAAAGATAAATTTATTTTTGCGCAACATTCTTGCAAAATTTCGGATTCTGTTCACATAGCAAAAGAATCTTTTTCGCATTTCTCTCCGAATTTTCTCGTTAAAATTCTATTGTGTAAATATTTTTCGCAATAAAAAAAATTCGATAACAGCGTGCTACTTCAACCAATCCTCTTTATTGTCTCCCATTTTGAATTGCTGTATGTACGTAGGCTTTCACACGCGCGCAGTAACAGAACCGAAAAATTATTTTATCATACAGTTAACTGTACAACAAGTGAAAATGTAGAAAAGTATATTATTTCAAAAAGTAAATTTTCAATCCTTATGCTTTACATATTCTTGTTTCATTATACAAAAATTCCATTTATGCTTTATCAAATCGGAGCCGTTATCTTTCTCGTTCCACTCTCGTTATTAAAATGCATTGAAGATCTGAAGAAAGAAAAGGTTTAGAAGTAATGAAAAAGGTAGAAAAAGAAATGAAAAAAAGCAATAAAGGTAAAGTAGAACGAGGTAAGGGGACGGATATGAAGATAGGCATAATTAGTCAGAATAAATTGCAAAGGCTTAGCAAACAGGTTAAAGAAAGCGATAAAATATAAAGTAACACTGATCAGAATGATATCAAAATAATCTATAATTTATATATTATAATATATAATTTATGAGTCCAGCAAACATGCGTGCAGTTAGAAAAACTTGTAAATATGTATAAATTCATCTAGGAAATTATTATTGAGCACCAAGAACCGCTTACAACCGAGAGTGCCAATTTCTTAATTTAAATGGGTTGATATACACTTCGTGATTACAGTACACTGTTAAAAATCGGCAGTAAAATTTAATGTAATGTAACGGAAGCAAATTTCAAGCAGGTACATGAAAGAACGTTTAATGTTGTTAAAAGTACACTAAATTTCATGCACATACTTTTGAGTTATAGATATGTTAAATTTAATATACTTAAAATTTAATGTTTAACTTAAAAATGCATTAAATTTCATGATATTTTTAACAGTGCAGGATATCAATTATACATATAGTTTATGAGTTAATTTATAGTTTATAATTAAGTTGAGGTATAGTCATAATGATAAATATTAAATATTAGTTAAAGACACATGTATTGTAAACCGGAAAAAATCCTAAGCAAGGCATAAGGATTAAGAGAAGTAAATAAAAATAAAATTAATACATTGAAGATCATCTTTCTGTTATGCACGAGAATTAACTGCGACTCCGATGACATATAAAAATACAAGCTTTGCATAGCCTCGTCCTTTATCGACCAACTCGAGCACGAAATGTATCGAAGTTGTAGTAACGAGGGTAACGCTATGTCTGTCGTTCGCGTAAATCGCGGCTGGATTTCTTCGCTCGGCTTGACAGAGGTTGCAGATGGTATCGTAAGTTTCCGTGAACTTTAATTATCGCGAAATAAAAGAATGAAACTTCGGCCAACTCGTTAGAAGTTGGCGACTGCAGATTCCCCCGGGGATGAAAATTATGCTCGCGCATCTCCCACGCGCCACACATTCGTAACAAATTTAATATCCGCGTAATAATGTCGAACCCCCATGACCATGCGAATCAGCTTTCGCGCTACTTAGCGCAGGCTGAGAGATCGCGCTCTTCGCGGAATTACGCGAGTCGCGAAAGAGGATTTTGTTGCGGTTAACTTCAAATATGATTTCGCAAACTTCACAATTCCCCATCTTAGCTAAAGATTTTTCTTCTCAGTCAAAGGAAAAGCTCCATATCTCATGGACATGTAATAAAAAATTAATCAACAGAAGCAATTGCCAGCAGCTGAATATTAAAGATCAACTCGTGATATGCTAATGCTACCTAATTTATCTAAAAAAATAAATAGATACACTGAGAGAAAAAATTGTAGTGGTGACAACTATAAGGGGACAACCATACAAATTTTGCTAATAGATTTATAATATATAGTTAAGTGAACTATATTATAGTTATTGCAAGTAATGTAATGGTTGACAGAACTAATAAAAAATAGTTGTAGTACACTATATAATATAGTATATTACAACTATTTTTTTGTTACTTCTCTTAACTATTAACTTAGTTGCAATAACTATAATATAGTTCACTTAAAACTATATATTATAATTCTATTAGCAAAATTTGTATGGTTGTCCCCTTATAGTTGTCACCACTACAATTTTTTTTCTCAGTGTAGATAAATAAAGATAGTCAGACCTCGTATCTCTAAAACTAAGTTGGTTTAATCTTTAATTATCAATCGATTATTAATCTTGAAAATCAATTAATGTCGAGACAACAAACTGCGTCGATTCTCTTAGTTAACGTAGGGAAATATTTATCGATAATTTTAGGATGTGATATATCAGCGACACAAGTTGACACGATTACAGATTGCGCAGTGTAAGGAAGAGAATAAGGGACCGTTTCCGGCCGGTAGAAGACATAAAAACTTTTCTAATATAAAGTTCGTCCATCAGCACCGTAGATGGATTTCTTTCTTCATATGATACCAGGCACGTAAGGCCATTGTTACCGCACGTGTCAGCATATGTTATATATCTCTGAAAGTAGCGAGAGAATAGTACGACAGGCTACATTCCCAACGACACTTCGCAGATCGTAGATTAGACAAAACTTCATAATGTCGATAACTCTTTGAAATAATATAATTCGACGATATCACTATCGTATAATCGACCGATGATTATTTTGAATTAATGCGCGGAGGGGACAGTAAGAAGAAATTGAGACGTCGAGGATTTTAATTAAAACAATATATAAACAACAATAATAATTTAGTGGGCTAATTTGTTGTCATAAGAGACAATTGAATAAATAAATGAAAAATTAGATATCTTTGATACATATCTATGTATATATTCTGGATATTTTCCACTTCCTGTCTTCAAAGATTTACTTTACGAATGCCAAACGCTATACTTTAAAGGAGAGTAGATCTGTGCGCGATAGGGCATTTTAGGCCACTCAATTTAATTCCTGTTTCTCACTTTGACGCTCGACCACCTGGAGCTAATTAAGTTCGACGTAACAATCGATTGAAAAGTTGGATGGCCACCCGATAAATTTAATCAAAAGGATGAGCAGCGCGGTGGTTGCGACTCCTAACTAGATGAAGGATCCGGCAAAGTTTTCCGCGGGGTTTTCCCACCGGCGCAAAATGGCGTGTGGTTATGAGCGATGGAACGGCGGTGAGTGCACTTCTTTACTCGCTGGAGGGACGAAAAGTTTCGTAGATATCGAATAAGTACTACGTGGAGGGAGAAAATGGAGAGAAAAAAAAGCCGCCCGCGCTCACTCTCAAGCGGCCCTGTCGCGGGGCGTTAAACCGGCGCGGCGCGGCTGCCGGGACGAAAACGCGAGTGACGAATTTCCACATTTAATTCCGTCCCTCTCTCACTCTCTCGTATTTGCTTTTTTTTTCTAATGGCCGCTGTGTATGGCTTAACTTTTTTTACACAAAATCGTTATAAAGCGCGATTCCCACCGGTGTCCGGATTTTTTTTTATCGTTTTACGACCCGCATATATCATCCGGAAAATGGGAGTTTTGCAAGAATTTTAAGTAACATTACCACGCCAGTCGGCGGTTTCATATGAAAAATATTTTAAGTGAGTAATTTCCATAAAAGCTTCGAAAAGTGACGAATCTATTCCTACATTTAAAGAACGGACCACCCACCGGATCGATTAATAGCGTGGATTACATTATGTATTTATTGCGCGAGCAGCTAAGCTGATAATTGTCAAATGTTAATTAATGCAGCTTAGTTGAAAATGCCCGTTTTATTAATTTACTCAGTTTATCATTCTTTCTGGATTATGCGAACTGAAATGCTCAGACAAACGAGTGGCTGTAATGAATGTAATATAAAATGTTATCGCGGATAAGCTCCAGCATTAATTTCTATGTTAATGAGTACAATGATCGCAGATACGCAAAGTAGATATTGTCCCAGGAGTACGCGCGCGGCACTGTTATATTAATATCAAGGTGCCCTCCGGCGATTTCGTGTACATATTTGGCGATGCTAATAGCCTTAAGGGTTTTGTTTGCCGTAATATTATTACTATTCGCTTATATATAATATTCGCTTACTATTCATTTACACTTCGCCACGCAAAGTTCTCATATTACGATATTATTTCAGGTCCTGGAAATATCCCCTGTTATATTTTATTTGATTACGCTCGCGAATACGTCGGGACATCCTTCATGACCATAGTAATATAGTAATACCGTGGTCACGTATAACCATTTGAGAAACGCGAATCTATTAATCTCCTATCGATTGGCATATACATCTCGCAATATTGTGTTACGTGACGTTCCCGTATAGAATCAATGTTATCCCATTAGACGATGTCGCCAATCGATAAAGCATAAAACGCTGCCATGGAACTTTATGCCAAAATTATGCGGACCGTAAATCACATTGTTCTACATTTACACCGATATTTACACCGTTTGCGCATTGCGTTTCGAGAGTAATTGAAAATTTTATCTTCTTAGAAGATGACATTTTCATCGAACGCGACGTTTATCAGTTTTTGCTAAACTAAAACTGAGTTAGTGATTTTTTACATTTATATTTTAGCCCCTCTCTCTTTCGCTTCACGCGCGGGTCGACTCCAAAACATATAAAATAAAAAATCGTGACTCTCCATCGTTTTAATCAGAGACTTGTTATCGGTTCGCATTCCATCGTTTTCCTATAATTTTCAGGATAAAACTGATACAATTATACAGCACAAAAGTCTTTCTTCAATTCACTTATGCAGTCGTTTTGAAAATAAAATTCAATAAAGCGCGCTGAGAGAGTATATTCCATTAAAAGAATTTCCATATTACTCATTCTGATCGTTACGCAACATAGATGC
This sequence comes from Solenopsis fugax, assembly GCA_003595255.1. Taxonomy (NCBI): domain Eukaryota; kingdom Metazoa; phylum Arthropoda; class Insecta; order Hymenoptera; family Formicidae; genus Solenopsis; species Solenopsis fugax. The sequence goes on from QKQZ01041227.1 coordinate 13,694, forward strand.
GGATCAAGCTTACATTACAATTATTGATTAGGTATACATGACATGGTATGCATGTCTACATATACATTAATTAAGTTTATTTTTCATTCTTGCGCTTCTTTCAATTTTGCGTGCACAGTAAAAAATTTTGTGTATTTGTGTTAAAATAAATCCTTGTTAAAACTTTTGTGTTGAATTTGTAACATATCCAAGTGTTCTTTTAACATAATGATTATGTTATTTGAAAATTTTGTGTTAAATTGATGTTCAACATTTCTTAGTGTTTAAATAACACAATTTATAGATAAGTAAATAAATAACAAAAATAATGTAGTTTTAAAACAAAATCTTTTTAAATAAGTGAAGAACGTGTTATTTTAAGACATTATAAATGTTAATTTTACTGAAGAAATATGTTCTGTGCCATTAGTTATACATTTTATATGTTAAACTATACAAATAATTTGTGTTATTTTCTTTCTACAGCAGTTACCATCTGTTAAATAGACATATTTCATATGTTAAATATCACAGAGATGATTACTTTCATAAAATGTAAAAACAACATACTATTAAATTTTACATTATAAATGTGTCTATGTGACATTAAATATGTTTACAAAATTATGTCATAGTGTTAAGTTTTTTGTGTTAATTTATTACATAATATTTACGTGATTAACTAACGTATTTGCCTTGCGTGAAATTAACTTCAAAATTTGGGTGGACCGTTTGGGACATGCAAAATGTGTTAAATTTTTTTACTATGTGTCACTTGATTTCACGCCTTTTTTTCTTAATGTACATATGTAGTCTCTCGTACCAGTAATTGTATCATCAATATATTTTAAATTTTTCTCTACTAAATACGATATATTAAGCCCTCTATTGTATTCACGCCATTTATATCAAATACACTGAAAAGTTCACTTCAATCTCTGAATCAATCTAGTGTACTTTCTGAAAAACTATCCCTCGCGTACATTCAACTTCTACGTTTTATGAGAGTGCGATTTTAGATTCTTCAAACTGTACGATTTAAGTAAAATACATCGCAATGAATTCTTTTTCGATTGTTTGTGAAAGGACAGTGAGGACGACACGCAGAACAATATTTCGCCGTAAAAATCCAAGCACTCGAGGTATTTTCTTATGAGAAACGCAAGTAAATATTACAAGGCAATGAGAAGTAGGTAGTATAAAAAATCGTCGTTTACTGCGCAAATGATGAGGTTTATTTTGCTAAATTTAAAATTTAAACATTAAGTCCCGACGAAATTTAGTCGCTTACAAAAAAATTCCAACGATTAGTCCTTTCGCATTCAACGTATTATGTGATAATTTAGCAACGATTATTCCGTTCCCTGCTCCATCTCCCAAGAAAATATTACCGAAATAAATTTCACCGATTTAAAAATTAGTACTTTTTTATGAAAAGTAAATTTCATTTATTTCTTGTAAAAAGTATTTTTTAAATCGATGAAATTTACTTGGATAAAAATTTCCCCGGCATTTGTACCTTATCGATTTTTCACGGAGCGATGTGTCTCAAGGAGGAAATAGCGATCGATATGTCAGAATACGAGTGCACGTTCACGTTAATTTGTGGTCCGGCGGTTCCCGTCCACGTGTTTTCCCTGTAATTGACAATTTCGCACTCCAGCATGGGGCCAGTAATTAAGCTGCCATGCGTGCAGTCGGATGTCGATTTTTTCATTCACAGTGACGGGTCTCCGTTGACCAATCCTAGCCAGGACGAGTCCGTCCGTTCGATCTCGCTGGCTTCTTTTTCTCTCATCCGGGGAAACGCGACAATTAGTTTTTGAACGACTCTCCCGCTGGTCTGGAGTTTAAAGAGACAAAGGATGAAAGTAGAAAAGTACATTTGGAAAAATAACATCGTCATACGAAAGGAAATATCTTTTCATAGATGAGTGACTGCAAAAATGTCTATTTCCAATGTAACACATAGACTTCTCTCTCAAATTGAGTTTGCGACATTTATGCAATTTGAAGCATAAAAACAGGAACATAAAATTTCCATTTATATTTATAAGTGTAAAATTAGAAAGAAAAAGACACTTATAATATACAAATAAAATTATCGCTTTGCTATGAACGGATCACTCAAAGAAATCTTTTATACGGGAAGAGCAAATTTGCAGAAATACAGATCGGAAAATAACTGTCGAATCATTTAAAAAATAGTATCAAATGTTAAAACTAGAATGTCAAAACTGTTTGCAGCAACATTATTAGTTTTGGTGTCCTACATGTTTATTTTGATGGCTCAATAAAGTTCTTTTCTGATCTAGCTAAATTTGTATAGATGCTGCAGTAAAATTGTTCTTCCCGTGCACGCTCTAAATTACGTAGAGCTAAATGTCACTCTAACAGAAAGAGTGAAAATTAAGCGTGTACAATTTTCGAATAATTTTTCACGTAATGAAAATTTTTGCCGAAAGACTTTGAGCTACGTCACAGGATGATCTTTCAATCCTTTCGCGTTCCCTATGCTCTACGTCCGGCAGGATGCGAATAGGATTACCAAGGCGACGTGTTTCTTCCGCCCGGAGAGCACACCGAAGCATGACGAACTGATATACGGCTCATATGTCGACTCCGGGCAGGAAGATTATATGGGCAGCCGAATTATCTCGCGCAGCTGGCTAATACTCGGCGGAGTGATTACACGCGTATCTATTTGCACACCCGCCGATTCTACGATATAACCGGTTAGCTGGCAACGCGATGACGCACGCGAAGCGGAGCGAGCGGGCGCAAATTGACAGACATACCCGTCCATCTGGCCGACGCGGTTACGCGTCCGCAAAGTGCCTACGCCGACCGGCGGAATTAAATATGCACATCGCTTTGATGCACCCGCGTAAATATCGACGGTAGCCCACGTCGATCCCCCGAGGATTTTTTTTTAATATCGCCCGTAATATTTTTTGACGGTTTTTTTTTTTTTGGGCATCCTCCAGGGGAGAGGATTCGATTCACAACGTCGCATTCTACGAATCGGCTGGTGCAGCTTTTTGCGCCACTGCGTTTCGTGATTCTCTGTCCTATTACGAATGGATGATCGGCGGAAATATTTATAACGCGCCACGTGAACGGTGACCGCGATCTGTATTTTTTATATGGCTGTATTTCTTCGATCTGTCAATCTCCGACCCCTGAATTATTTTCAGAAGCGAATGTCAGAGCTGCAAGAAGGATTAACTACAATGAAGATGCAATACCAAAATATTTCGTTTTCTCAAAAGAGAACGAAAACATGAGAGAAGAATAGAAACCAGAGGCATGCGAAACAATAATTTATGTAAAGTGCGTTTATTTTTCAAAATGTACATTTTAATATTTAACCTTCTGTACATGGAAAGAACAATTTTGCTGAAATACAGATCTGAAAAAACATTATGTTGAACCATTAAAAAATTTATACTGGACGTTTAAGCTAGTTGCTAGAATGTTAGAACTTTCTGCAACAATATCATCATCCTTTTACATAATTATTTTGATAATTCAACATTATTTTCTGCTCTGTATCTAGCTAAATTTTTAGATACTATAATAAAATTGTTCTTTCCGTGTGTTAAAAAATTATGATATAGTACTGAACCCTATTGATTGCCCTATTTTTCATATACATCTCAACGAAACGTTAGCGCTTCAAATTCCACAAATAAAAACCTGCAATCATGAAACCGCAATCGCGGAGTATCTACGTTTCGTAGCAACAGATCATTCACACATCCGTCATGAAGAGACAATCTCGAAAGAAAAATACTGAACTGAATCGGTCAGAACATTCCCACAGACGGGGGATGAAATGATAGTAATGGATGCACTTACGCACGTGACCAACGTGCATTCGTGGGACGAGCAAAGAGGGTGTGCAAATAAGTAAATATATGCATATCGACACACGTGAGCACAGCATTGTCTCCGAGGGTCAGCCTAACGCAACGTAGCACGTATGCATACATACATATGTCGGAACGATTGGCCGGTTGTATTCTGTCGGGCATGCGTCCGGAAGTGCACGGTCCAATTACACTGTTTCGTGCCCAGCGCGAAATTCATGCGCGACAACGGTCTGTGACACCGCGCTCCCCCGTAAAGCGACATAATGGAGAAATTAGTTAAAATTCGGACGAAGCGACGCGCCGACCGACCGAAACGGCGAGCATTTCCCCATTCGTGACACAAATGTAATTTTCTCTTTGTTCAGCAATATGTTAAGGAACGGAGAATCAGAGAAGAGATAAAGTTTCAAGGCGGCGAGATGTGACAAGAGTCTAATGTGCCTCTAGTGTTTCGAGCTTCTTTTATAATTCATGCTTTTATTTCGTTATCAGAAATTTTATTCTAGCTCTAACTGCATGAAACAATAAGATAGTGATTTAAGCACATTAATTTAATATAATACACGGTCAGTGTACAAATGTATCATATCTGAAGCCCACAAATATTAAATTTACACTGAGAGAAATGTTTTGGTAAAATCAAGCAAAGTTTGATTGAATAGTGATCAAATGAATTTTATAGTGATAGTTACTAAATATATAGTTGTTTTGACCAAACAATTTGTAGCCTTAACCAAATAATTATTTTCACACAACAAATTACAAAAAATTTTGTTAAATGCAACTAAGTTTTTGGTACCAGTAACTACAAATTTCATTTGATCACTATTCCACCAAACGATTTCTCTCAGTGCACACATAAAAAACGATTTTGCTAAAGTATCTAAAAATGCAGCTGAATCTGAAAATAATATTGCTAGACCATCAAAGTTATTTATGAGAAAAGCTCAAGCTGGTTGTTACAATAACAAATCTTTATGCATTACTCATCATACTTCGACATCGTTCGTATTTATTTTAATGGTCAAAGTTATTTTCAAATCTGGATAAATTTTTAGATACTTCAGAGAAATCATTCTCTCCGTATAAAAATTGTACGAGGGTATGTGGGGAATTGAACGCACTTGACTGGAATTCGAAATTCCTATCAATCTCTTGCCTCTTCATACCGATAACGTGAATAATAAATGTCCCTGTTATTCGGGATTCCGTTAATTACGTTGATGCTAATTAAAGCGCCGACAATTTATCGACATTTTAATAATACTTCAGTGAAACGAAGGGTAGTACAGCGGGGGTGTCGCAGCCGCGGCTAATAACGACGTAGATGAATCCGAAAGTCGTGTACACGTGATACCAAGAATCTTGCGCTTCGTTCGCGTGAGCAGAATCTTTGACAGCAAGCTGACACGTAATTTCCTCACCTTCTTCCTTCACTCTACTCAACTTTTGATCTCTAAACTCAAGTAGCCAAGTAAGTTTCGAAGAAGGGTCCGATCCAATCGCGCTAGCGTTGGATGTTCGAGCGTAAACTCAGGCGTTTCCTTTCACAACGAGGAAAATCAGTTAAATCTATAAGGAACAGGCAAAGCAAATATAACGTGATTTCTGCAAACATATAACTATCTAAAGCCACTCTATCGATAAATCTTTAATTCTGCATTTTTTTCATCGATTTCGAAGTGGAGATTTTATTTATCTCGCAGCACGACAATATTTAATTATATGCTGCAAAGAAGACGAACGATCATGATGTTTCTAAAAGTTATATGTGCTAAAATGTATTAATAATAATAAATGTGTTAATATAATGGTAATCTGAAATACTACTAGACACATCAAAACATATGTATTGTATTGTTGCAATATTGCAGCAAGGTTTCGCAAAGTTTTTACAATGTTGCAATCTTGCGATGAAATATTTCTGTTGCTGCAATCTTTCTGTGTTACAGGAGAGGTTCGAAAAAAAAATCTTAAAAACTTAATTGACTCAAAACAGTAAAGTTTTTTCCGCGTAGATATTCGTCAGCTACTTTATAGCTGAAATAAAGTCATAGAAAATGGAAAATTATTTCAAATATTAAATTTCTATTTAATTTCTTGTGAATAAACTTGGAATTTAATGAACAAAGGTATTGAATTAACTTGCACACCTAAATTACGATTGATATATTATTTCGTTGATGGAAAAGTGACACCAGTAAAAAGTTAGCATTTTTGAAACAATGAAAGGAAATTGACTAACATATTTTTTTCTAATAATTATTCTTTTTGTGGAAAAATGATGTATATATAATTGTAAAATTTCATGCTATCCATAAATCCATTAATAATCAGAATATTATTATTACCAATATATACATGGTGTTATAATTCTGATAAAGGTTTCTGATAAATTTAAACTAAAGGTTGTGTGCTTGAATTTTGAAAATTCAGTGATTGAGATTTAAAGAATACAATGTAAATATTAAAAGTACGATATGGAAAGAAAGTGAATATTATACATATTCACTATCGTAAATAAAACGTTCTTCCAATTCAGAATTTCAAAAATGCTCCTGCTGAAAAGTTTCCAATTTTGAAATGCGTCACTTTTCTACATATCAACGGAGCGATATGTACATACGGATTTGTAGCAAGGAAAAGCTTAAAGCCATTAACGTCACTATTAGTGACGGCCGCAATGTGACAGCCCGAAGCGATTACGAATGTCGTGACCGTTTCGTAAATCGCGTTGAAAAGCGGATGTCGCCTTGCGCGTCGCGCGCGGTTATACAAGGCGAAGTGCCGTGGCGTTCTCGAGGTACACATAAACGCGTGTACTCGAGTAACGTAACAGAGATAACATCCCCGAAGGCACGTTCGCTTTATCCACCACAGGATACGCATCGCTTTGTGTGTCGCGCACCACCCCGTCGTCGGCGAGTCGCGGATGCGGAACAATATGTACAATGGCAACATTGTTGAAAGTTAACCGCGCGATAGCAAATGAATCCCACTACGAGTATCGGGGATATCCCTCCGAGAGGGGGTGAGATACACGCAGATAGGCAGATAAATAGAGGGATGAAGAGAGAACGAGGGCGGGATTGATTTAAATTTCGACCGCAAAAGTGGTCGGAGACACGGACGAACTGTGGGAGTGAAATAGCGATTTAATTGCGTTTGCGAACTATTTTCACCTCTCCCCTCTCGCCCGGCCCAATCAGTTATCCCTTTCGAGCCCGAACTCGAGGATTCTCAATGGTCGCGATGTGACGAGCGGCTATTTTTTTCTCCCTTCAACGAATGGCAATTTCAACAAATTGAAAATGGTACATGTCACTTATGATACGATATATATATATATGAAGCGCCCAGAATCGCCGCCGAAATTGAAGTTTGACCGATAGATCAAAATAGAGCGCGCGGTAATCTTGCGGAAATCAAATAATCGGTTTAAAGCACCAGACTCGAAAAAGAAAGAAGCGTTTAAGAAAATAACACTTCAACAATATCTGTTAATTCAATTTTAGAAGCTTTAGAATTTTGAAGAAGAGAATAACCGCTATTTTCTTTAATAAATTGTAATAAATAATAATATTCTGATTATTAATGGATTTATGAACTCCGAAATTTTATAATGCCGCATGTACATACTTTATGAATATTTCAAATTATAAATTAATATTTAAAATTACAAATTAATAACAATATTTAATGTGTTTTTTAATGAACATATTTTATACGTTCTATACACTGAGAAAAAAATTACTAAATTTTAGTAAATATTGCTTAGTATATTCTAAGAAAAATATTTACTAATTGTAAATAAATATTTATTTAGTAAAAAGACAATTAATTAAATTTTACTATCGGTTTTCTTTTATTAAGTAAATATTTTCTTGCAAGTACACAAGCAAATTATTTACTAAAATTTAGTAAATTTTTTTTCTCAGTGTACTACATTTTACTTTTAGACTTATAATTTTTGGTATTTTTAAAGAGCAAGAATTAAAAGAAAAATACAAAATATACATATCGTATTTTCGTCCGAACTATTTTCCGCGTATATTTTGTAAAAAAAGTATATTATAAAAATATGCTACAAATGAACTACAAATACAATAAATATACACAGCTTTATAGAGATCGAGAAAGCGTACAATGAAACATGCGGGAGCGTTAAAACAGGATTTGATGTGTCACGGCATTGAGTTATGGTTGCGGGTAAAGAGTAAAAAACGCGGATATGGAGGGGATATTTGAGAAATATCGTACACCGCGGGATGTACGAGCCGCAGAGATAGCGCGGATCGATCGGCCACTTCATTAATGGATAAAGTGTTATGGCGGGTAATCCCCTTGCCGTGTATCCGCAGTTGGAACGCGAGCCAAAAACCTTCTGCGTGATAATTATGTAATATCGCGCGGTTGCGCGAGTTGTGCGCCCGCATTGCGCACGTAACGAGGCGGAGGTCGTAACACTTTGCAATTGCAGTTACGCGGATCACTTTGGCATTACTGCAGATAGCCTCTCATTAAAGACAACGCGGACTATCAGCTTTAAGAGCGTAACAGTGCGATTTCTTTAAGTTTCAGTGCCGCGGCTAAACCGTAGGAGAATATTATTATTTCAAGAAGCTATGATATTATTTTTAGAAATGATATTGCACCTTGTGAAATTACACATTTAACAGAATCTTCTCGTTTATCTACATGATAACAATGCACAAAATTGTTAAAATTAAATAGCTGTTATTCGGCTTAATGGACAAAGTGAAATAAATTAACGTGCTACCTTCATTTTATCATCATTCGCTGCAGTAGAATTTTCATTATAACGTATAATGATAAAATATTGTGTAATATAAAAAAATGATACAAATGATAAATAATATAATAATGAAGAACGTTAAATAGAATGTTAAATAGAGGACGTTTTACTTTACATTGCTATCTAGTTGTTTATATCATTCAAAATTTTAAATTAAATTGTATTTATTTTCTACAAGTATTTTAAAAGGTTTCGATTAGTCACTAGTTATTATTGAGTGTTATTGAAAAATCAGACATCAGTTATAAATGACCATTATACTGTAAAAGATATCTATCATTTTTATTAGTATATAGTGCAAAAAAATATAAATTTACAAAAATAAATAATATAAGAAAAAAGTAACAAACATTGGCTAGTGTTACATGACTCAGTATAGGTATATATTTTCAAAATAGTGGTTATAAATGTATAAATTAACCCAGTAATAGATGCGCTTTTGGAAACTATTAAATGTACTTTCTAATTTATAGAATTCAAACGCGTTGTGTGCAAAGCAATAAATAATATAAATTGGAGGAGAAACGAATAATCAGGTTTCTCAAAATGGCATAAATAAAATTTATTCATGTATAGATCGAAATAGGAAACGTTTCGAAATATTGGTAATTAGAATAATTTTAGAATATTTAAAAGAAATACATAAATGGTTGAAGTGTAAAAAAATCGAGTTGAAAAATTTAGTCGAGTTAATAACTTCTTTTTAGTATGTTTTTCTAGCCCCTTCATCTTGAATCCATGAAATTTTATATTTGTAACGTTTTGAACTTAATACGCAAAATATACATTTGCTTAAATATATCTTAATCTCCATTATTCCGATCTAATTGTAAGAGAAGCGTTAATTTCTCACTCACCGACATCAACGACGCGCAGTAGCGGAGTCGTAACGCCACGTTGATCTGCAACACACAAATACGAAATCTAGGTTAGCGCTCAAACGACACAATTAACATTAAAAAACTAATATAATGTTACTCACCACAGGGTTAATTGTTCCGCCGTTGCTCGATGCTCGTCCCGAACCTCCGCCTTCTCTCAAATTCCGTCAATGCACAACAAACACAACTCGCGAACGAGAGATCAATTACGATCGCGCGCTAATTATCACAGCAACTCGCGACGCTTTGTTGACGGAACGATTCCCGGCGTAGCGACATCGATGACATCACGTAGCGAAAGGGACACACGACCGCGCGACGATCCAAATGATCCAGATCGATATTCCGTCGTAACATTTCACCGCTGTATGTACACGAAAACTCAAAAATAACACGCGAGCTGGTACGCAATGCGTTGGCCGGACGGAGCTCGCGGTGATTCGCGCGGGGTGAATTAACCTTGACTTTGACGCCGTCCCGCAAGAACAACACGCGCGTCTCAGCGATCTCGCTGTCTCGTCCGAACGTTTATCTTGCTGCAGGTTACTCACGAAAACTCGGACGTACGCGTACGTGCGAAGAGAACTCCGCTCGCGACATCAATGACGTCACGCGAAGGGGTACGCGTACGAACGACACGAAGTGAGCGGCGAGAGAGGCTCGCCGTCACCAGCCGTCACTAACTTCACGCCAAGGAGAATCGAGCGGGAAACGTCTGTTGCGAAAGGAACATGGCGATCACCTTCACTCGCGTCCGTCGCTCGACGCACGGCGAAGAGTCAACACGGAGGCGTCTCAGGATGATCGCCACTGTACACAACACTCATTCCACTCCACATCACTGCACGTAAACACTCGCGAATTGTGGCTGAGACACGCGGCGAGAGATACACGGAGCTCGCACGGTCCCCGCTGGTCCCCTCCCACCGAAATGCGTTGCGTAGCCACTGACCCGTCGCTCTTTGACAGCCGAAATATGTATACGCGGTACTCGCGGCGCGGCGGCGGCTCCTCGTCGCACGATTATCAAGCGTGTGTCGGAATCAAGCTTTCTGCGGATCTACCGCAATGAAATGCGATACGAATTCGGCCAGCGACCCGCCGCACGTCCACTCGCCGCCGCTCGCGATGCTTTATTACTAGACCGCGGCGCGGCGCTGGTGAGGTAAGGCCCTTATTTAAAATGATTATCGAAACATTTTATATTTCGATCTATACATGAATAAATTTTATCGATTCCATTTTAATAAACTTGGTTGCTCGTTTTTCCTGGCAAATTTATATTATTTATACTTTCGAACATTAATAATTGTCACAGTTTTCAAAAAATTCCAGGTAAGTTTCATAGATATGGCATTTCTGTCAATATTTCTTGAATCATTGAGCTATACAATCAACCGAATTTTCGACATTTTTATAGTGTTTTTATATAAACAAATATATATTCTATTTGCACTATATGCTAATAAAAATAATGATCTTGTTATGCAATACTGTTATATAGTTATGTTTAAATTATTTTATTTTTCACTATAATAAAATAACTATAAATTACTTATTTACACACACACACACACACACTTTCTCTCTCTCTCTCTCTCTCTCTCTCTCTCTCTCTCTCTCCCTCCTTCTAATATTATTTTATCCATTACAAAATAATTAAATCTGTGCTTTTACAACTTTTCGATTATTATACTATAGAAGAGATAGCATGATAGCAAATATTTTTTAATGAAACAACACGTTTTAAATTAATAAGCTATCAAAATAATGTTATTAATGCTATGCATTGTTGCTGCATCAGAAACAGCATTTTGAGAGAAGAAGAAGCTTGCACGTCGTCGTAGCTTAAGTTCTAAGAATAAATGAGCGCGCGTAAAATATGGAAGTTGCAGCAAATATGTGAGGACTTGATCGTCGCAGGACGGTAGTACATTTATCTGATAAAGAGGATCATCAGTCATCGCGCGGTTGCATAAATCATCGGAAAGTTGGCGGTGGAGCGATTTGTAATGTCTAGAGCGGGATATCCCGTATTTTACGCCCATGCTGTATTATTTCCGAGGGAGAAGAGGGCACGGGGATTCCGGGAAATGGTGCTTCATCACGTGAACGATAATTACCTGATATCAATCTAGAGTAGCGCCATTAAGTGCCTAGCGCTATCGAAAAGCCGAACGCGCGTATTATTGCCCGGTCGCGATTTTTTCGCGATAATAACGAATTTCTAGCTAGAAGTTATCGTGACTGCCATCCGTTTCCCGGAACATCATTTGCTTCAAACGGAACATTTGTTCCGAGCGACGCTCTTGCTCGTCCAATTGCATTTGAACAATCGTTGCTTCAATCCCGCGTGGCGTAATAAAAAGCTTAAGAATATACTAATCTTCCCGTGTGCTGCATGTGATAAAATAAAAAAGATAAGGTAAAAGTACACACGAAAGGTAATTTTTAAGTCTCAAAGGACGCAAGCGTATTTTCTCTCGGAGTCTGTAATATTCTTCGGTCCAGAAAAAAGAACTTTTATAACGAAATACGTTAAAATAATATTTTTATAAATACAAGAAATTATTACTTTTTTTATTTTCCATGCAATTCTATCGGTTAGAAGACAAATTATTTTAGATATCCAACAGAAGCGCATCAATGATTAGGATTGTCAGCAGAATACAATAATTCATGCACATACAATTATAGTTTTCTAATGAGAGCAGAAATGAATGTTTTACAATTATTGTAGTATTTTACACAAACTGCAAAATGTTTAAACATTATTTATTTGTTACATGCATGTACATATACATATTTCTAAAATACACTGCGTCCTTGAAATTATCGTGTATTTTTGTCTTACTCTTCTTATTATATATATTATATATATAAAATTAGTTAAAAATAAACATTCTATAAACAAAATTTATAAATTTAATTATCGAATAATTTAATTATCCTTCTTTATAGCAAATAAAAATGTAAGGAAAATTAATATTTCATTAAAAATAGCTAAATCATAAGTTGCAAATACATATACCATTATTATTTATAACCAGAGACCTGCACCGCGAACCGGAACTAGAACCAATCGCTCATCCATAATCTTCTCTTTAATCAAACCAAAACTGTAAAATAATTTTTGATTTACAGTTTTTATTCGATTCTCAATCTGTAATTTATTATTACGTTTTATATATCTATATTATTCCCTTTATAAGATAATAAGTTTAATGAACGCGGGCTTTTCATTATGAGTCTGAACAGAGATCGTTTTCCAGTGAAATATACAGATGACTTAATGCAATACAATGAATTATTTCAACCTTGTTTAATATTGACAAACAACAAGGATAAAATGATGGAATATTAATTCTATAAAATATTTAAAACAGGAAAAAACGAATGTTCAAGTTTCAATTCTAGAAAAGCATCATCAAATATCTAAAAAATGTAGAATATAAAAACGTTAGTATTTTTTAAGTATAATATCTGTATTTTATATTGTTTCCTTGATCTTTACATATATGTGCATATATTTAAATTATTTTATCCTACATCTTTTTGCTTTCTGATCTCAATTACATAATTTTTATTTTCTCTTTATATACATACAGACAAAATAAAAATATCAAGAGGAATGAAAAGAATTACATTGTTTAATAAAACAATGAAAAAATGTAGAAGAGAGTAATTGTAGAAAGACCGTAATCATAACCGAAAAAAACTCGTAATTTAAGCGATTCCAATTTTTTATTAGCTTAAAAATCGAAACTAGAACATTTACTCCATTTTTTATTAAACCGCAATTGTAATTCAATATTTTGTCGATCCTGTTTATAACAACGTGATTCGCAAGTACAACAATTTCGATGTTAACGCAGAAAAACGTAGACATTTTCTATCTTGCTTAGACCTCACTTTGGAGGAACTTCCGCGCTCTCAATCGTCGTAACGAGAAAATGATACTGTTCATCGTTTCTGGGTGCACAGACGGCGTATCCTTCGAATCACTCCTGAGCATATGTACGTCGCAGTATACAACTATCGATCTTGTATAGCGCCTATATTTGAGTTTCCGTCTAAAGCTTCAGATACCGCGACGCGTACATCACTTAGCTCGCCTTGCAGAATAAGAGGATGGCATAGTCAACGGTGATGGTAATATACACATAAGCAACAATTGTTTCTAAAAAAAAAAAAAGGAATATTATTTCTTGTATATATAGAAATGGTTGTTTCTTTTTCGTAGCTAAATTTTTCACTTGGGAAAAAATTAATAAGTTAAAGTTTATGTTTTAAAAATAACTAACCAAAGTTAAAAATTGACTTACTTAAAATTAACTAAATCAAGTTAAAAGTTATTAGTTTTTTAATTTTATTATTTAACTTTTAACTTTTTAATTAGCTACTACCCTGCAAATAACATAAGCTCGAAATAACACATGACACTGTTATTTTCGTGTAACGCGACCTTGAATATTTACATGAAAAATCAATGTTAAGATTTCCTTCTTTATTATCTAATAATCTTTTACTTTTACTTTTTTAATTTTATAAAAATATGTCGCGTTTTATTAATTTTATTTTGATAATTGCAGGAGAGCTCTCAAGTTAAAGGAATCAATATGTCTCTAAATCGTTCTAGTGTAACTCTGTCACGCGTGAATTTCTGCCACTTCATCCGCAATTGATCGCTATACGCGAGAACGAAAAGAGAAAATAACGATGACGCACGAGTTCGCCCTCTCTTCTTCATTCTTCTCATTTCCCGTATGGCATGCCACGAGATATCGGGCCGAATCACGAGTAGTAACCATTCAAGGAGGTAAGCTTTATATACGATCAGACGCGTTAGCAATTTATTCCCTTCCACCGTTGCCGTTCTCCACATCCTTTCGAATGGGACTCCTCTGCAAAAGGGAAAGCTCGTTCAGGCAAAACAACAAATAGCATACAGCGTAAATACACGGAACGTATTAAATTCATCGTACGATATTTATACGGAGACTAATAACTGGAATAAAAGTAGTATCTTCTTTGGAGGAAGAGAAAAAGTGTTAAAGTTGAAGAAATATGATTGAATAGTAATAAAATAATTAAATAACGAATATTTTTACGGGCCGTTCAAACTATTAATTCACGTAAAATGAAATTCGGTACAATCGGTATTGATTTTTCTAGTAATAGTCAATTTAGACAAGACAAAAAACGAGAATTTTGATAAGTCCGACACTGGAAAAAAAATTTTGGTAATAATTAAGCTTTGGTGGAACAATTCCAATTAAATGTTTAATTAATATAACCAAATATTTAATAATATTTATTATTATATTAATAGTGAACAAACATAATAATACTAAATAATACTACTTACTTAATGGTTATTAAACAGTTATTAAATATTACTAGATATTTGGTCATATTAACTGAATATGTAATTTAAACTATTTTATCAAAGCTTGATAACTATCATCTAGGCTTGATAATTATTACCGAATTCTTTTTTCAGTGGATAAGTATAACTCTCATTTATGGATCTTGAAGAAAAGCATCGCGTATAATACGTTTCGAAAATATCAACATTTTGCTCCTAAAATACAAATTTCTCTATATACACGCATTTTAAATATGTATAAGCATTATATCTATTTTTATTATATTTATTATAATATTCATGTA
>QKQZ01041246.1:0-17931 GCA_003595255.1 Solenopsis fugax
GCTGCCGCGGCCATCATCGTCGACGTCACGTCGGGTCGAAGTACACGCATAAATCGATGCCACCGGACGGACAATCGTCGTCGCTCATTTCGCTCTCTCAAACGTCGTTACGGCGACGCGGCGTAGCATTATTTATGCGCGGGTTGCGCCGCACACGTGAAAGCGCGCCTGACAAAAGTTCAGGGCTACGTATTCTGAGAATTCGCGTAGGAAAGAGAGAATTCTTGCGTGCGCGCGTTTAACGGCCCGTTTCATTCAACGGCTGCCCTCGAGACTCCACGACGTCCCATCGGTCATCGGCGGATCGTGACGTCGGGCGTCGGTAGCGGAGAAATCGCGGAGGCTCGGCTCTATTGTAGTTGAATACCCTCTTAATACAGTCCGAAACACGGTGCTAATTTTATTTTACAGTCGCGAGGCTCATTAATCGATATTAATGATGTTGTTATGAATAATGACGGGACCTGGGAAGCATCTCTCATTTCCTTATTTCCTTATCGAGGCCTTTTTTACAATGTAGACGCGGTTGTTGTACCGTCAATTATATTGCGAGAAGTTACAGTATTTATGGCAACATGATTGCAATTCGAGTAACGCGTTGCGAGCACAATAATTGGTTGCTCCCTCCGGCGTGCAATCGCGAGGCTTGCCCGGCGAGGAATTTTATTAGGCCGCGCACGATAACGTGGACGATACGTGGTTTCAGTGATGCGTTTCGTCGGCCCGCTATGAATTATCCTTTACGCGCGAATCGCCCGGACTCCGTAGATGGAAGGGAGACCGGCTTGCCAGGTCTCCGAGACATCATGCACGAACTGCGAATACGACTGTATCACGGAGTTTTTAACAGTCCACGAGCTAACAGTCTCGCCGCGTGATTCGACGTAACCACGTCCGATTCACTTAACAAATTACCGCTAGATTTACGGAAGAGGACGCGTAGAAGCAACGTCGAATCTCGCGAAGAATTTCATCGCGCAAATTGTCTGTCCGTAATGGCAATCCGTAACGAAGCAGCGCCGCGTGCTGTAACGCCCAGGTTGGTATTCGCGTTCCCGCCAAAGAGACGCGTAAAAGCCCTTAAGGTAGTTAGACTCCAAAATATATAGATTCAAGAAGGTCTTGAAACTTTCGTCTCAAGTAATTTAGATATTATTACGTATTAGCCAAATTGAACATTTTTGTGGTTAACTTGTTTAACTTCATTATTTTAAATTGCAATGACAACATATTAAGCAGAAACAATAGCAACCTACACTGAAAAAAATGACTGGTTATAACTACCAAATGTATAGTGAAATATCAATTAAGTATTTGGTCAATGTAACCAAAAATAATTTTACTTTTCTAAATATTTAGTAACTTATACTAGATTTGATAATACTTACTAAACATTTAGTAAAATAAAATTATTTTTGGCTCTATTGACAAAATATTTAATTGATACCATTTCACTGTACATTTGGTAGTTATAACCAGACTTTTTTTTTCAGTGTATAAGAATGATTAAAAATAATTGGGTAGAATTGGGCTTCCTTTTTTTCCTTAAATTAATTTATTTCATTATGCACTGAGAGAAATGTTTTGTAAAATCAACCAAAGTTTGGTTGATTAGTGATCAAATGAATTTTATAGTGATAATTACTAAATATGTAATTGTTTTGACCAAACAATTTGTAGTCTTAACCAAATAATTATTTTCATACAACAAATTACAAAAAAGTTTTTGGTTTTTTTTGTTAAATGTAACAAAGTTTTTGGTACCGGTAACTATAAAATTCATTTGATTACTATACTACCAAACGATTTCTCTCAGTGTGATTTAATATAGTAAGCGTGTAAAATGTTTTGTCTTTTTTTTTTTATTTTTAGACTTTACATAACGATATATTTCGTTTAAATTTAAGAATATGTTTGATTCGCATAGTCTAGGTCTACCTTGCGCCGCGCCGTCGGATGATGGAGCAGTTCGAAGTGTTCGGACATCTCCATCTTCCTCGCGTGGCGTTAGCGCTCGCTCGAGACTCTAGCGCGCAGCGTTAGCGCTAGAGAGGAGAGGTGTCGAGGAGCCGTGAAACCGGCCAAAAGGTTACTCATCCGTCTGGTTTTAAGGCCCAGCGACATGGCTGGCGCCCGTCATTACAAAGCTCTCTCCCTACCGTCCTCTTCGACGCTGCGCCGCGCGCCGGTCGGTATCCATCCATGGCGATCAGAGGCGGCCCGCGCCTACTTAATGACCAGCAGAAAGAACTCGGCTAAATGTCCGGCCGTCTCCTCGCGGTATCTCCGCGCTGTTACGGCACGGTAGATACTGGAACACTACCGGTCAGTGAAATCGGAACGCCGCGCCGCGGTGAATACTGGATCCTTCTGCGAGATCGTTATTCACCGGATTATCTTCGGCCTCTTGGGGAAAGGAGAATTAATCGGCGCGTCTCCCAGAAGTCGCGACTTTATCTTTAATTGGCGGATTCTTTGATAATTAAAATTATCGTGATCATTAAATTTAAGGTATGGGCTTCTGGAGCAGTCTGCATCGAGATTATTTGTGTCACGTTCTGTGCGAGTATTGAAAGCATGTACGGATTTGCGCGAGCGATTTGCGGAATATTAACAATTTTTTATTTTGTTTTACATAACATTAGTCCCTACTTAATATCTTTAAACTTGTAAGAATTATGATGGCGAAGGAATGAATTATGACGTCATTAGAACTGAAAATTCTTGTTGTAATAAGGAATTTTCAAGGAAACGCCGTAACTTAATTGATATTTTAACTAGGACCAATTACGTGGCGATCAGTAAGCTCAGAAAAATTATAAATGCACCTAGATAGCTTCATGGTGTTCTGATTTCTCTGAACAGCACTTGCGTGACACCATCTCACACGAAGTTACCTTGTAATTCTGACGTCGTTGTTTCGATTAACGCGATAAGCACACGTCGACACGGAACGCAGAGATATATCGTGCGAATATAAAAGAGAGAGGCGATTATGATCTTCAAATAAACTAGGAATCTGCTTGTCAGAAAGCGATAGAAATCTATTCGTCGCGAAGATTTCACGGTAGTTGTCGATTTGAAGTTTCAGAAGCATTTTTGCCTCGTTAGTGTCTCGTGCAGATTTTACGGATAAATCTGTAGACTTGGTGGCCGGTGGTGTTTCGTTAACAAAACGAAACAGTTCTAGCACAGAATGATAGGCGGGATCAAATGTATTGATTCCGCGTTACATCGAAGGTAATTAATGGTAAGCGGTGATGGGACGAGCCGATAGTATTGGGCAACTGTAAAATAGATACGATTGATGCCATAGTCTCCAGTTCTACTGCTCTACGGTTTTGATTTGATAGTTACGACGGCCGATATGGATCGAGTATATTAAAACGAGGCATAAAGGCAGTAATCGACCATATAAACTTTTAACGAGACATCATCGACTTAATGAAAAGCAGTCACTGCTTCTTAATATTTCCGTCGGGCTGCCTCGGAGGATTGATTGCGAATCATCCTATGGAACGAAGCACATTCTAGACTTTGTGTATTATCTGATGTATTGTATATAAGATAATTTAAAAAAAGAAGAAGACTTAATCTCGTAAAGTAACATATTTCCGCAGTAAATAGCATAAAAAATTAAGCGGTAATAATTACCTAATTAATTATCGCTCGATGCATTAATTAATATAAAAAGTTAGAATTAAAGAAAGTAGTTATTAGAGAATATTCTTAGAAGATATTCAAGATAAAAAGATACAAAAACTAAATACAAAATAAGAAGTAAAATAAGGAAGATATATTCAAAAAGTTATATTCTGAAATAAGTAAATATTTATAAATTTATTGCATAATTAGAAAAAGCCTCGTTTTTTTTTAAATAAATTGTGCATGATCGGACAAATCGCGAATAAAGTCCCTCATTGAAACATTTAGTTTGATTCGGGATGCGTGTATCGTCTAATCTCCCCCGCGTGAATGAATTAGCGGAAGCGTAAATCATGCAAAATCGCAAGCGAGCACAAAGTGCTAACCGTCGGAGCGAAAAACCCACTCGCAGCTCCGAGTTTTTCCATGGAAAAGAGCGCATTTTACCGCGCAGTCATTAAGCAAGGGTTAACGGCGCAATTAGCGTGAATCACCGGCGGGCAGTCCAACATATTTCGAAAATGACTTGCATCCACGTTGTGCACTATGTAACCGGATCAGAGGATCAAAATTTGCGAACGTAGATTTTCAAAAATTTGGACTCGATTTTTGCTCAGCAAAAATTCAATCGATTCTTTTTTTTTTTTTCGTAAGTTTGTTAAATATTTTACCAACATGCTATTTTTTTATATTAAAATTCCATCAAAGCGATATGCTATTAAAAAGTTAAAATTAAGAATGAATAAATTGTCGTTTTAACATTTACATTCTTGAATTTTATTTGGAGAATCCTTGATGGTTTCAGGTTTGAAACAAAAATCTTTACGAATCCACGTTTTGTGAGTTCTCGTCCTATTTTTGGACATCCATCGTGGTCTCAAAATTCCTTTCGTCTACCTTGTCACATCTTCTATGTATATTTTCAGTTGCAGACGCGCTCGGTTGAGTTTAAAGGAGGCTTTCCGCGTTATTTTTGCACGAAACTGCAACGACCGGCGTCGTTGCCGCGTCTCTTCTTCGCCAATCATTCTCTCTTCCAGTTACTCTCTCCTCGATTTCTCATCTCTCTCTTTCTAACTCTCTTTCTACCTTTTTTTTCTTTTCTACCTCAATCTCCGTGTGCGGCCCTGTAACGTTACCACGTTGCCAATATCGTCATCTCGAGATCATCTGCTTCTGCGCCCACTTTTAGACCCGAAGTACCGTGACCGGTAAAAGTTGCCATCGGAATTCCTCCATTTGTCAATTTCTCAAACAGTTTCGAAATGACGTGTTAACTCACATTAACTCGCTCTTGCACCATACTTTATGTTGATAAAATTGTCTTCAGAAAGATAAAGAAGCAGCTTTTTTAAATGATTTATTTCGGAAACCTGAGAAATCCTACGTCGGGAGATATTAGAACACAATTTGCGATTTCAATAATTTAAGTAAAAAAGTTAAGATCAATTTTTGTATAGAGAAAAAGTATACTTGTGAAACTTCATCATTTTGTATTTCTTTTTATAATATATTAGAAAATTCTTAGAGGAAAGTCAGAACTCTATTTCAATTACATCGAAATTGAAAATTCAGAGTATTATTTCACGATTACACGAATAGTTTTTATACACTGAGAAAAAAAATTATTAATTCGACAAAATCGATTGTTTATTTGACTAAATTGTTCAATTTGATTAAAATTCATCAATTCAAGTATTTATGTATTTAAGTTAAATATATAAATGCTTGAACCAAAAAAAATTCAATTTAATTGCTGCATTTTGAATTGAAGAAATTTAATTGAATTAAATAATTTAGTCAAGTTAACAATTGTTTTTCTCAGTGCATTGAGATTTTCATGATAATAAATAAGCATCTGAATATTCGTTTATATTACAGTATAGTATTAAGTTGTACATCGTGAAATTTTGTAGTATTGTATATCTGAAATATCTTAATTATCGAACGTTGACAACAAATTTGGATACCTGAGAGATACTTGGAGTCCCTTTGGGAATTTAAATAATCAGTAATGCATTTAAACGGCTCGAATGTAGACTACACAATACTAGTTATAATAATATTTCATTGCGTGCAATATACTTGAGCGTAAAAGTTCCACGTAATGATTTTAGAATGCTCGAATAATGCCATTCTAAGTGAGAGGTGTTAAATAAATCCCTTAGTTATTGTAGTAATAGGTCATCGTAAAAGGATAGTAGTTCCTTAGGTTAAAGGTTAAAGGCAGGTTTCCGTTTTATGTTATACGCAATTAAATTGAAGAAAGAGTATGGTATAGTATGCGCGTCTCGTTATACAGGACGTATCAAAAGTCACGCACTTTCTCTCGAGAAGAATCGGGAGATTTCAGATTTTAAGCAAAGTTAAAATTAAGATCATTATCGCAGCCTTCTATAAAGTAAAATCTCCGTAGTCAAGTAAATTACTGGAATTAAAATGCCAGTATAAACTAAATCAATTAAATGTTAAAACTTTTTTTATTGAGGAATTTATTTTACGGAATATTTTAATGTCTGTCAATTTTAGAATCCCAACATGAAATAAATATCAGTGACTGATAATTTAGCATAAATAAAATCATAAAAACTAATTTGAGAGAAATAATAAATATTAATATTCGTATGTTAATTAATTTTTTACGTCATTTGTAATTTGCGGGAGTACATACCTTTCTCTCTATTAATAGTTAAAATGATAGTTGCTGGAAAACACATATTTTTAATTAAATTTATTAAATCGTTCATAAAATATATTATTTGTGATAAACTTCTATCCTGACTTGATTTCACAGTTTTTATCTGTAACCGAGAGAAAACTATGTGCGACTTGTGATGTATCCTATAGACCGGCGGGACTCGCCGTATCGAAAGTATATCCGTCTTCCTCCTTTAAAATGCACTCTGTCAGCTGTCAGTCCCCCGGGCTTCGTGGTCAACACTCTACTTACCTTGCCTGGAGCAAGGCTGCGATTTCCTCGCCGTAAATTGCGACAGAATCATGCTGGCTGCGCTTTATAGCCGCGCTTCTCAATTCGCTCCTCCGTACGGCGCACGACATCGCACCGAGTCCGCCTTTCTCCCGGTAGAATTTCTCGCCCGGAGCGATTTTCTCGGTGACTCTCGGTGAGCGTTTCGTTCAAGCGCAAGACGGCTTCTTACAATTTGAATTCCACCGACACGAGCCGGTTCGTGCGACCGCGGGCCGGCGACGACTCCCCGAAACTCGAAATCAGCGAAAAAGTGACCGGTCGGTCGACGACGGATAAACGTGACGAATCCCGTTCCGCGAATTTTCAGTCCCGCGGGATGACTTTTGACTTTACACGTCCAAAATTTTCTTCCCACCTTTATTTCGAGGCCTATTCAAACGAGGATAATCCCCGAGATTTGGGATGAGATTTCTAACGGAAGAATGAAATGACCGACTTACCTTTTGGACTCTCTCTTTGACATTTATATAAAATATCCTTGCATCTTCGAACGTCTGTTTAGAAATTTAAAGAGGAAGGTTAAAATTAATTCAGAATTAAATAAAGAATTTTATTTTGCTGCTGTTTTGTGAATCTTAATTATACTTTCGAATAGTAACTTTCAAAAATCCTCTCTCAGCTTCTCATAGCTGATAAACTATGAGTCTACACAGAAAAAAATGATTTTCAAATCAACAATTCATTGTTTCATATATAAGCAAGAATATAAAATCTTCTTGGAAGAATTTATGATAATCTTGATCAGACATAATTTGCTTACATGAAGAAACAAAAATTTCTTTACATTAGCAAATTATGTCTCTTTGAGATTAGAAATACTTCCAAGGAGATTTTATATTCTTGCTTATACATGAAACAATGGAAAATTGTTGATTTCATACAAATTTTTTTTCTGTGTACGGACACTGACATTTTCGTCGAGACGAGCAATTAAATCCAATTTATTATATTTAAAAAAAAAGCCGTAACTTTAACGGGATTATAATTTAAATCTTTGTCACTATGATATTTAAATGTCGAATATCCAAAGGTCGCTAAAAACGATGACATCCTTGAACATGGATTTTCGTTTCAAATTTAAATGATGAAGTCCGTCCTCGACATTTCATAATCACGTCGCCGGATATCATCCTGCATGCCGTCGCCGAAATCGCGATCGCGTCTTCGCTATATTCTCGCGCTTCGCGATGTTCCGGCGGTGGTCCGCTCTTCCACCGTCGTCGTCGCGCCACGCCGTTCTTCTCTTCCTACGACGCGGACAGCAGTCGCGTGTTGCATGCGCGCCGATCGACGCTCGCGCGTTCCACGGTGACGTAACGCGCGCCAGACACACGCGCGGAGTGTAACCGCACTCTTCACGTAACGTACCCTTGACTCTCCTAATGAGTATCGCACATTCGTTACGTATGTTGTGCTTCGCGGAACGGATATTGTACACGCTCGTCGACGCGGACGAGCGGGATGCGGGCCGGCAGCGCCGCGAGTTAGCGCGAACGCGGTAACTAATATTCACATGCGACTCTCGTGCGACGCAACGAGTAAAGATCATCGACATATACCGATTGTCTCGTCGCAGTAGTCACTTGAAGGAGGAAAAATTACGAGAGGCATTAGGCCGGACGTTACAAGTTGCACTGCTGAATATTCAAGAAGCAAATTTAAATTCAATTCCTCGAGTTAAATAACATTTTGTTTATTTTTAATTTCCACGCGTGTCGAAATTTATTATTTTAAAAATAAACAATATAAAATATCTGAGCTCTCAAAAGATTAAATGCAATTAATAATAAACAAACGGGTTACGAGCCAGAGCTAGGCTTTAACGTTATAACTTTTCAAATAACAAATTTATTATTTTAATACAAAATAAAAATGTAGTTGAAAGAACAAACTCATCTGATCAATCCATTTCTGTGATTAAATTGCTTTGCAAAGTAAGAAGTGTCCATGTGCCTCTGGTAAATAATAAATTAAACTTGAGTCAAATTTAACATTTTTATAGTCGACTTTATCGTTTTAGTCATTGATGACATATTAAGCAGGAGCAATGTTGATGATTTATAAGAATGATTAAAAAACAATTTAAATTTTATAGAATTCGACACTACGAATTTAACAGTGTAGTAATTTTTTTTAGAGTAATCTAGATATAAAATTTTACACTTCTCTCGTTATCTTATCTATAACTGAGCTACGAATTAAGTCGGTGTTATCAAAATGTTACAAAAGTATGTGGAAGTTTACTTCGAATTGCTCGAAAATGGGTACGGTTGTACTAGACTTTTAATAATCTGTACAAAGAAGCGAGGAAAGGGGAGGTTCGAAATGGGGATGTTGCTGTTTTGCAATGTAATTAGCATACTTCTTTGTATGCATGTAAAAGAGCATGCACTGATCGCTTTATAACTATCTCGTTATACCTTCACGCATTTGACTTAATCTCTTCATCTGATTTCCGGTAGTATCCTCGCGATATGCGTACTTGCCACGCGAAGACCCGATTATTATGCTAAGCTCCGCGCTGCCTTCCATAATGTACTTCTAAGACGCAACGGAGCTCGTGACGTTTGACGTTTTAATGTTCCAAGCAGTAATTATCGGTCTAATACAGCGTAATTTTAATCTGCGATGGGGAACCCCCGCGCGGGCGGTAGGTCACGTCATCGATGGCTGGTCACGAGAGGTCATGGCGTTAAACTTCAGATAATCGTGGCGAATAAACATCTCGACCAATGGGAATGCTCAACTGTGTGAACTGTGAAGAAATATGTGACAGTTTATGATAAGTGTGTCAATAACATTTGTGCGTCCAAATGCGATACGCGAGATAAAGCCGGGGATCCGTCTATACAGCAACACTTTTGTCGCGTTTTGCGACAATTATAAAAGGCATCTCCGCGCGAGTTCACGTAACTCGATACAGAAATAGAGTGGCCGATGCAAAATTACACAAGGCGGCGATTTCTTGCAGTCGCATCCGTTCTGCCGGCTGCCTACGAAAAGAACGACGGTAATTCTTCATGACATTTCTATAATCGGCAGCGTAGGAGAGCGAACGAGTCGCAATCGAGATCGCGATTATGTGAAACTGTGATTCGTGGAAAGGGTGTTTAATTTTATTGCTATTACTACAGGCGACGGCTCGATCGAAGATGATTACAATCATCTGCGCGATTATTATGATGATATATTAACCAGGAAAAGAGATTTAATGTGTATAACGACAATGAGTTAATAGAATTCCTCGGTTAAGTAATTGACGAATGAAGAATGAGGAAAGCAAATGAGCAGTAAGTTACGCAACAAAAGTTAAAGTTTTAATGATGGCATCTTTTAAAAGTTTATTTATTTCATGTCGCGTACTCCGTCTCGTATTTTCCTTTAATTTCGAGTTAGATATGTAATTTTAACGAACAACAGAATTTTTCGAGATATGTATACAAGACGGGAGATAATTAATTATAATTGGAGCATGATAATCATGCTTCGTGTGTAACAAGAAAATAGATTCTTCAATTATTATGAAAAGATCTCTCATTCTTTTTCCTTCACTGCTAATATATATTTATAAAAAATACGCGCAATGTGCATTTCTTCAATTTCCATTTTTATTTTATGAAATATCCAAGAAATAACTTTATCTATTTATATTTTGTAAAATCGAAGAAGTTTAGAAGCTACACTCAGCAAATTCTAATTTTTAAACATCATTTACAAATTCTCGCAAGAATTTGTCTCTTGCCCGACACTTTTTGACACGTAAACCTCTGTCAAATGTAAAAACTTGGATTATTCGCTACTGGGCCGAAGGAGCGTATTCGAGCGTTCGCGAACGGCCCGTCCCGATGATGTTTCATACTTCCACGATGCATCTGTACCAATTGGGGCCTGGCCCCCGATTCGAGGCACTGACCTCTCGTGCCATTTAATCGCCCTTCTCCTCCAAACTCCTCCCTCCTCACGCGACGACGACGTCCAGCAACACCATCTTCGTCGTTCCTGCACGCGACACGACCCTAATTTTTTTGATCCGATCTGCTGCCGTGCTGTGTCGTCAGCTCTTATCTCTTTCTCTAACTCGCAACAGGGCTCGTCATCTGCATACTATTATTATTATATGCCTACGCGGATACGCTCGTTACCGCTTGCACACGCATTTTGGAAATCTGTGAGTGCGATAGCTACACACTGAGAGAAATCGTTTGGTAAGATCAAAGTTTGGTTGAATAGTGAATAAATGAATTTTGTGTAGTTACTGGTACCCCCCAAAAAAACTTAGTTACATTTAACAAAACTTTTTGTAATTTGTTGTATGAAAATATTTGTTTGGTTAAGGCTACAAATTATTTAGTTAAAACAACTATATATTTGAGATAATTATAACTATAAAATTCATTTATTCACTATTCGACCACACCAAACATTTCTCTCAGTGCGGAAATCTAAAAAACTTCTCGATACGACGAATTTTTTTTCGAAAAGACCCTGATTGTTTTTATGGAAAAGACAATTATATTGGAAATATTTTGATTCCCTCGAAATTTTTTATTTAGCATTTATCGCGATATTCTGTTATTTGCGTACGAACATTATATGTTTTTTCTGTCATTCGTAAAAATAACTTTTTTATTGAAATAATTTTTTTTAAATTCAATGACAATATCGTGAATCTTATTACCGCGCGTTAATTTGCATATATATACATAACCGTTTTTTAAAATTTTATTTAGACAAATTTTGTTGTACACAAAATAATAAGTTGCCCCGATTAACATAACAGTTCAATTTTGGAGAATAAATTATTCTTTTATTACGCATAAAAAAATTTTTTTACATAGACGCGTTATATATCTCTTTATTTAAGTTTCCTCAACGCATTAAAATAGAAATGATAACAGATCACTCAAGAGAACGTAATACTTAAGGCAATTAGAAAATTAGAAAAAAAAATGGAGCGTCTCTCGATGCAAAAACTGTCAACCACGATGGCGTGTCTATTTTCAAAGTTGCAACTCATTTCACTAAGATACGGGCGTGTCTTATTTTGTTATACTAATAAAGGGTCGTCTACTTGGCGCGACGTTATATCGACGGACGTGTGTGGTCAGATAGGAGCTAGACAAACGTGTCGCGTGCTCGAATTACACGTCGTGGAATCGATACCCGAGAGAGCCCGATACTTCTATTTCCATGATTTATTCTTCAAGACCCTCGCACACTTCGAGACCGAGCACGAACGTATCGCATCTTAATTAATTTTACGACGCGTTATTTCATCACGCGTATAATGGCACGGATCGCGCGATACACCGACGCATCGTTCCTGCCGTCGTACATTTAAGATTAAATCGAGAAAAAAAGAGGTAAACGTCCTGGGGAAGTCTGCTACGTTTTGAATAAATGCAGTTTACATAATGATGTACAAACGCACGCGAAATCACCTTTGCTATTTTGCGTATTTCCACGAGAGGTATTATAGCCGCGGGGCTCGCATGCACTTTCCATCATTCTAATTAAAGCTTTCCTTGTGCTTCCCACTAGGTGCAAAAGAGAAGACGCATTTTTCTTTATATTTCCTAGAATGCTTTCATCTTTTGAGTAATGAACGTGTAAATGAAGATGTCTAATAATAAATCTAAATCGAAAACTAATTAGACACGTGATAATTATCGGAAAAAAACCGGAAAACTTGAAATTTGTAGGAAATTTTTTTGTTTAAAAATTTTGGATTTTTATGGGATTTGGATACACAGAGAAATTTTTGGAACTTTAACTTTTAAATTTTATCTCTCTCTTTTTGACAAAATTCTTCAATCAGTTTTTCTTGATAATGCAAAATAATAATCAATTAACAATAAATATGGCATGCACATCCATGTGCATTTACGTGTATTCTCGAGCTTTTATTAAAAAATCGGTAACAATAAAAGACAATATATCGTTATAAATTGACGTCGTATGTTTAATCATCTTTTGAACTCTATATATTTTTGATAAGCTAGATTCGTGTATTTCATTTGGTTCATAAATATCATTAAATATCATTTGATTCACATTATTTCGTTTTAGTTCTTTCTAAAATTTAATAATCAATACTTAAGTGACTTTTGTTATTGTATAATTGAGGAACATTAAAAGGTACAATAAAGTAAACTTATTTCAAAACTGTGCATTAAAAAGTTCTCTGACCTGGAATTTTTAATAAAATTTATGAAAAATCCGAGAATTTTCGGGGTATTATTTTACAAAATTTGAGTAAACACCTTGCTACATTAGATAAAAAAATCAAGCTGACCTACAAATATTATAAAAACATACACACATACGCATACATGTAGCGTATTTTTATAATATTTACGGTATTAACACAATACGGCTGGAAGTAGTTTAAACATAATACATCTGGCGTTGCTTGAAGTAAAAAAATATAT
Source organism: Solenopsis fugax (assembly GCA_003595255.1). Taxonomy (NCBI): domain Eukaryota; kingdom Metazoa; phylum Arthropoda; class Insecta; order Hymenoptera; family Formicidae; genus Solenopsis; species Solenopsis fugax. The sequence goes on from QKQZ01041246.1 coordinate 13,069, forward strand.
TTTTTAATATAAAAGGTGTATATACATAACGGGAACGCGGATATAGTTCGATAATTACGAAAAATTGTTACTTTTTACACTAATTGTGGTATGGGACTTGATAACGAATGGATGTGATGGACGTGAAAAGAGCTGAATATCAGCCGAATCCTTTCATTTATACTCCCCTTTTTCATTCAGATGTTACCGTGCTGTTGAATCTTCAGTTTCAAAAAATGGATATATCCAGATATATTCGTTTCTTTTTTTTTTCCTTTTTCATTCGTCTCCCCCGTACACACTACGCAGGCGAGTGGTACCTACGCGATTTTTCGAGCGAACGACAGTGACGTTAATATGGACAAAGCTATTATCAGTTTATTTGAATAGGTAGACTGTTCAAAAAGTACAAAGGATTAATTAATTTAATTAATTGACCCTTTGAGCTTTACGTTTCCTTCACGATTGACAGCTTCGTAATTATTTTTTCGTATTTTAGGTCATCGGTGCGTGATAGGTACTTCATAGTTAATAATTAACAAAAGTACACGCGCTTCAGCGCTTAATTATATAATTACGTTCAAGAAATGCTCTACTGAATTTTTAATCTTGGTTTTGAAACATGAAAAAATGACATTTAAGTTCTTTATATCGCTTGTAGACTGAAAGATGAGTCAATCTTCAACGCAAAATCTCTAGTATCTCTTCTCAAGTTCGTTTTTAATTACTAAATTCATATTTGAATATCTTGCCAAAGTGTATTACGATAAAAGCCTTCTATTTTCTTCTATTTATTCGTCTTCGTTTCCACGGAAAGAATAGACATCGGCGGCAAGATCCGCTTATCTCTGAACCATATTGAAACCCGATATCGTCGCAATTGAAGAGAAAACTTCGCGAAAGATTCTGATAACGAATTTTGGCCGAATTTTGGCTAAAAGATTATTGGCAATATCGTCCCGTCACAAATCCACGTATTCGAAGTATCAAGATACCGTCTCGAAGAACGAACTTTAGAAACGAGATTTCGCTTGAACGTTATTTTATTTCGTGAGCATGCAATAAAGTGTACAATGATAGAATATCGACGTTAACATGAGTTTTCAAATTTTTGATGCGAGTGAAAGGATAATGAGATGAAAATATCCTGAATAACTGGGAAACTTAATTGAACCTTAACATGATAGAATTAAACATAAGAGCAATTACATTTTTGAAAAATTGATCATTACGTTTTTAAATTAGATTATTATTTTTTTAAATTTTTATTCTGGCTGAAATACTCGTGATATTATTCTTATATCTTTCAGGTGAATGTTAGTATTATTATACGTTTGCAATATCAATGTAATGAATATAATATGTGCGATGATACGAATTCGTATAATAGCAATAATTAAATGATTTTGTTATTGTAATATTGAAAAATCGATTTACTAAAAACAAATTATGACCAAAATTTAATGACCATCGAAATCTTGTCTGCATTGTGAGTTATGAATTATATTTTGTTATAATTTATCAATAACAGTTGATGAATATTTGTCGAATGTATATTGTGGAATATCTCTCTTTTTTTAATAATATTGTATACAAATTTATTGTCTTACTGTATATAAATTTATTGTCTTGATATGTAATGTCAAATCAATTAGCAAATGTTGCTTTGTTCACGGCAATCTGCTGAATTGCACATCAATAGTTGCATCGGGTGTAATTTTTCAGAAGATATCACGATTGCGCCGGCGTTAAACTCTGACTATATAGCTGCGCTTTTCCGATTGTCATTTTTCTTCCGAATTCAGCAGGATCTGATCCCAAAAGCTTTACGAGATCACCAGATATGTCTCATGACTTCAAAGTAAACAAATTATTGTCTTCTCTTTGGTGACTAACTGTCTGCTAGCGATGAGAAGTTTCAATTTCTTCGCAGTCTCGCGTTCCCATTTAGCAACTTTTGAATGGAAAAGAAAAGAGGTTTCATACACACAGTGTAAAAGCGGTTTTGCGGCGCAAGGTACAACTGTACAAACACGGTTAAATGTTGATTTTGGGATGTCTGTGGCACGCTTATCGCGTCGCGCGATTTTATTCTGGAAGATGTCACTTGTAACGAACGCTACAAAGCGTTTCTTTAGCTCGAGCATTATTCGCGATTTTGAAAATCTTTTTTAAGCGCGAATGAACACGAAAGGAAATTAATATATAAATTTAACGCCGGCAAAAAATAACTTACCGAATTAATTTAAGATTTATAAAAAAAAAGATATAATTTTATCGGTCGCCTCGCGATGTCAAAAACTATTGCGAGAAATATTTATGTATCGTTTCTTAGAAAGATTACTATACATATTATTTTTCATATTATATTTTTTTTTATCTAAAACATGAAGTAGTATCTTAGAAATAATTAAATGTAGTAATATAAAAACAAAATAATATGAGCTTGTATTAGTAGTGGAAAGTCAATTTTATCATAGAAATATATCATTGAACAATATCAAATCTTAGATTTCTCAATCCACTTATTGAAACATATCAAATCAAAAAATCGCGAGCGCAATTGAAGGAGTCGTTTATCTTGATCCATATCGTAGAGAACAAATTGCCTGATACAGAGTGCCTGTATCCGTTTTCCTCGTTCGTATGGACAATTGCGACGGAAAACAATTTTTCTTAGAAGACATAATTATTGCATATAATTATTCAAATATTTATTCCCTTTCATATAAATATAAAATATATAAAGATCAAATATATATTAAAATTAAATAACAATTTATTAGGCTCTTATTAAATTAATCAATTATCAGGGGCTCAAGAGCTTAGCTAATTCTCATTGCTAACAATTGTACATATTACTCGTAATTATAGACTAATGATAGATTAAAAATATGTCAGATATATTACGAATATGTCACGGTTTCGGTAAAGAGTATGTTTGTGAACTAACGATGTGCTTTATCATCACTTACAGTGACATTGTTTACATTGATCGACATTGAGGAAGGCCAAATTAAATAGGTCGAAACGTTTGCCATTTGAGGATTGTAATCTACCATAAGTCTTTAATTGCGAGTAATATGTACAATTGTTAGTAATGAGAACCAGTTGGGCTCTTGAGCCCCTAATAATTTATTGTTAATCAGATATATAATGTATCTATATACATATACGTCTATTAGCACCTCAACTTTAGTTCTCGAGAGTTCTGCGAACTTCGCATACGTGTCTGGCTCACATCTCCTTGGGCATCAAAAACGTGAGAAGCGATACACTTTATCGATAAGTGCGAATTTGTCGGAAAGGAGAACGCAGTAGATTAATCGTGGCGAAGAACAGGTGTATAATGAGACAGTAAACACTTATCTAGGCTACGTAAATCGTTATCCTCGACACGCGCTCGGCGCATTAAACGCGGCGCGGATCTACGCACGACAAATATCGGCGATTTGTTGTTCGCGCGGGCAATAAATGAATTCAAGACGTGGAGGAGGCGTAAACAATGAGGCGCCACTTGACAAGTGGCAACGGGGGGACAGGCGGGCTGGGAGGGCACAAAACGCGCATTTCCGCATTACAACGCTTCTTTTTGCACGAGTAACGCGGATGTGCAATTACGTTATCTCGCCGCGCGTTGGCACATACGAGCGCCTAAATGCTACAGATACGCAGTCCATCGACTCGATTATTTTATATATAATTCTTCGTATTTCGTGTGTACACGTCAAACACTTATTTATAACGAGGGATCATCGATGTTGAGGAAGACCGGTTTTATCAAATATAATAATAGTCAAATAAAATGACTCTCATCGCGCTCTCACTGCGCGCACTTCCCTAGTTATAAATAAATGTTTGATGTGTATATACGAAATACGAATTTTGGTCCTGAAACTATAGTTGCAAAGAAGAAAACAATGAAAAATTTATGATTTTTACAGAGAAAATTACTATATTTTGATACAGTTTTAAATAAATAAACTTTTAAACGAGTAATGCCCATTTTTACCAATGTAAATTAACTTTGACCTCAGTTTAACTTACTCTTTATCTTTCAGTAAGTTAAACTGAGATCAAAATTAATCTGCGTTGGTAGAAATAGGCATAAGATGGTGGATCTAAATGAATTTTTGCACAAATATTTATTAGAGTTTTATAAGTATATATAAAAATTTTTATCTAATTGGTAATGCTACTTCCTCATCAAATTTGCAAATAAGTACATTATAATTATATAAATATATAAATAGTTATATTAATATTTAAATAATATTAGTATAACTACTACAAAACGCGATTTCACGTAAGAATCAAGAGCAAACAAAAAAATTAAAAAATTATTAAACCAATAATAGAATCGTGCTCAAATTTTACACTGATACTCAAACGTAATACTAGAATATTCAATAAAATTTTAATATCTTTGATAACGTTTTGAGATAAACCATACATCCATAATATTTCATCTTAATTTTCCGTCGCAATATCCGCGTCGATAGATTCGAGAGAGAAATCGCTCTTAATCCCGATGATAAACGGTATTTCGTGCATCGAGCCCGAATTCTTCGTCGGCTCCTTGGTATCGCAAAGGCATCCGATCGTCCTCCTTAATTAGTAGTAGTCACGAGAGCTGGCATAAACCTCGCGCCATGCAGCCGCACGAGTAGTCGAACTACTACTTGCCAAGACTGTACGCAACGTGCCCGACGTTTGTGCGCAGTATGCTGAATGCTACTACCAGCAGAGCTGCAGCAGCAGCAGCAGCAGCAACGACGGCGGCGGCGACGGCGGCAGCAGGGACACACACAAGAAGTGGTGGACCAATCGTCGCGTGCGACGCGAGGGGCACGACCGGCTGGCTGGCTCTCTCTCGCGCGCGTC
>QKQZ01041248.1:0-19320 GCA_003595255.1 Solenopsis fugax
TATATATATATACGTAATATTCCCGGGTGTTCTAACAGACTGTAAAAGGCGATAAGTCACAACGAAAATTGCACTTTATTGAGGCATGAAAAATACGATCCTCTGTACACCGATGGGTGGTGTGTGAATTTATATAAAATAAAAGCTAGACGTCCATATTTTATAGCAATTTCTAAGAAAAATATTTACTATTTTATCAGAGACGAATTGGAAGTTATATCGTACTAATCAGTTGTCTTACACAGAGAGTACTAGTACTCCGATTTGATTACTCATTAATTTGCCGAAGGACATTGCGAAACGTGCGCTACAACATTTGCAGAGTTGGCTAAATTCGTGTTTACATGAATTTACCCTTTATTGACAGTTTTGTGTATGTGTGTGTATGTGTATACATGTACACACACATAGGTAATATTTGATTAATGTTTATATCGCGTCTCGCTCATGGCGGTTTTAAAGTAACAACGAGAGCTTGAGCCTCCCTGTAGAGTAGAAATTATTAAAAGGATTTCGACTGCTTGCGAGAGAAAAGTCCGTTAAAAATTAGATTGATTTTATGAAGGAAGTGACAAATATTGAGTCTTGTTGAGTTCCGGCTGGATTCGTGTCACGTGCTTCAAGTTGTCCTGGAGGCGTTCCTGCGGACGAGCTCAGGATTTCGATTCAGATGCATCCTCTCGCGGGATCGAGCCTTGAAAGTCTTTGGCCGCGCGTCTGTTATGCAAGAGAGTCCCCGGCCGTTCTCCCGCGGTCATGACGGATGCGCCGGGAACGGACCGGGAGGCGGGAGGGAGTTCCGCCACTCGTAGAACTCGATATAGCTGGGACACCCACTAAGCTCGGGCGCACAATTCCACAATTGTCCAGATTCGCGTGCCATGGTACCACGGCTGGTAATTTCCATCGCGTACCCTGTGTCGACGAATATGTAACGCGATGCCTCTCGTCACGCGCTCATGCGTGGAATTGGTGTTCCGCGGCGTTGCCTTGTCCTAATAACTTGGTCTCGTACTTTATCCCGACGCCAAGGGCTTATTTAACCCCCTCGCGGGCGCGACCAAATGCGGGATATGAATTTTCTTTCTTCGTTGCAGAAGGAATCCTTTTTAGGTAAAATTTCTTCTTGGTGTGTGTTGGTTTTCGCAAAGAGAGAATTCGGGAAATTTACTTTACAATAAATTGAAGAAAAAGGTAATATTATGGGCACCATTTACATTTTATTCAATAATTTTGTTAATAATCAACATTTTATATTGAAACTTAACGATTATATTTATCAAAATGTAGTTTAATAGATTATATACTCAAATTAATAATACATATTTATAATTCAGGTCGTGATTTATAAAAATGTAACGACATTGCATAATGGTCGAAGAGTAACAGAGGTGGTAATATGGGCCACCACAAAAATAAATTAAAAAATTTGTTTTGTTTAAAAAAAATACAATGTTTTGCTACAAAATATATTTTTAATTTTTCATGGTTTAGAATTTTTCTGCGTTCGGAACCATTAGAGATGCCATTTTATCCTTGTTTAACATTAAACAATAAGAATAAAATGACATCTCTAGCGTTTCTGACTCTTAAAGTGACAATCGATTTATCAAAGAAATATGTCGATATGAAAATCTCGATAGTGTCCATGTTATCAGCACACTTCAATGCCCACGTTAACTAAATGTTATGTGCTACGCTATTGAATAACTTGAAATGTGTACAGCAACATAACACAAGTTAAATAACACAAAAAAAACATTTGAGTGTACATACATTCGTATAATGGTACGCTCAAGTTTAAAAAAAAGAGGAAGTATATGTAATTAAATTTTAAAATGTACCTTGAAAAAGTTTCAAAATGCTCAAAAGTAAAAATGCCTTATAAACTTATTACAATGTCAGTGTTGTATATTGGTTTTTTTTGCGCCACTACATAATGGCACACTACTAAACAATAAATAATTCCATAAGTAATTACTAGCAATTTGTCAGTTAAAAACGGAATACGAATGCTCATAATACTTACACAGCCCATAATATCACCTTTTTATCCATGTATTTTTGCATACAATAATTTATAAATGATAATAGTTTAAGAAAAAGATTGACCTATAGGAGTCGACACAGGATGTAAATGTGCAACATAATGTTTATTGATAATTCATTAGATGGAAAAAGGCGTGCAATTGACGCTGATTAAAGTAAGTTTAACATTAATACACAAAGTCTTTTTCTTAAACTATTATCATTTATGTAAGGAGTCTTAAAGAATTGTTTCTATAATAATTTATAAACTTGCACCGATAAAATTATACTTTCGAAATAAAAGAACTGTATACTATTATATTAAAATATTCTTAACACTTCTAAATCTTCTTAATGGATCAGAATGTATTTTTCTTTTCCTAGAATGTACTTTAAAATTAACAATAAGAATATATTTTTTTAACAAACTTCTGGACAATGACATTTTATACAGATAATTTTATTTGATGTTTATAACAATTATATCTTTATAATTTAATATAGCCAGTGCATTATAGTGTTTGTGCTCAAAATCTTTAACATTGTGATATTTATATGGATTAATAGTAAAAAGTGACTTGAAGAGAGAACTTAATTGTCTTAGACAACGTTTGTTTTAAAGATCAGTATTTATCATTTTCATTTGTTTGTTTTTATATTTAACTTTTTGGTCGGCAGAAAATATTGAGTGTTTCAATAAGATTCAATATTTAAAAATTGCATTTCTTTTATTTGTAGAAAATCAGTCCTAGAGTAAATCCTGTGAAATCTCGCTTTACTTATTACATATACGTCCTTATAAAAATTAAAAATAACTATTACTAATTTATCCTTTAGAAAAATTCCCTCTGAAATTAAGAAAGTCCTCTTGACTGTTTTAAAAAAAACTGCTGTAAAAATAAGAGGGAAATTCTTGAGCGTATTCTAAGGTCGTTTCAGTTTTGAATGACTTGTACATATACAATTTACAATACATACTTACGATTTAGAAAACGTTACTACATATTACTATATCAATTGCATGCACAAATTGTAGATGCACAAATTTTTAAGCATTATAAATTTTCATATTAAGTTTCTAAGTAAAATTTTAAGAACTCGTCGTTGTTTTTTCGTATAATCTGTACTTCAGGTCATTTCCATTTTTTATATGTACAAAGAGACAACAAAATTTTTATATACGAAGTACTTATTGGCATACGTAGACAGCTGTTTTAGATCAAGAATAAAAATCTAAATAAACCATTTTTTTTTCATTCTCAGCATAAAATCGATCGACTTGAGTTACATTGATACCTATACTTTAATTATGGAAAAAGATTTTCCACAAATCTGTAAATGCAATTAGATAAATAGTGTGCTGAAAAAAATCGTGTTTGATTAATAAAACAGAAATTTTAGCATGCTCTTCAATTGAGAATATAATATAATTTTTTTGTATTATTTTCTTTTCGTACCTTTTATTACACGATGCTACTATTAAAAATTCCTGAGCGGGGTGGACCAACTCAGTGTTCTTGGCTTGCGAGACATTCTGTACAGTTTGCGCTGTCAAGCAAACGCATTGTCTCGCCAAATCCTTACGGGATTAAAACGCAACGTGGCGGCGTATTCGGACCGATGCACTCGGGATGCAATTTTCACGTTTCTCACCCGGGGTTTGGGTCTGTACGTCTCCGCGCGCGCGAAGTTTCGCGGCGAAGCGACGATATCCCCTTCTCCAACCGAGGCACTGACTGAAGCCGGGCTAGAGAGCTAGAGACTGCCGTGTAGTACTAAGGATCCCTGAGCGCGCGGGCCGCAACGGAGCGTGCGATAGTAAAACGACGGCTCGTGTACCACCTTGGTAGTTTCCGGTGAGCGATGTCATCATGTGTCGCGCCGACGTGACGCAATATACATGCTAATACGATAGCTCGAGCTGGTTCATGAGGTGGATAGCGCTTGGAAAATGCCGCCGCGAGATTCTCTCTTCGGCCCTTTGAAGCGACGACGAAAGACGCCGCTGGCGACCGGCCACTCGCCCATGAATTTCAAGCGGTCCTCTTCTCTGGTTTTATTCTGGATTTAAAGAAGTTAGGGATGAGAGACTGCCAGTCTCTATGAAAATTTCTCCTAGTTAATACTAATGTAATCACGTAACTAACGTAACGCTATATGGCGAGAATATTGTCGATTAGACAAAGTGTTTTGCATTGTAGATCACACTAATGCGCTCCTTTTGTGTGAAAGAAGAAGAAAAATAAAGGGAAAACTTGATAAATGTTAGCTTTATGCTGGTATAACATAATTTACGATATTACATATCTAAAACGGTATCCGAACCGCCTCTCTACTTGCAAATACTATAAAAATAGACGATTGCTGATTTCGCGTTATATACCCTCGGCTATCAAAGTGTCATCCAATTTCCTCAGCATATTGCGCTCGCAGCATTCAAAAAGGTAGATACTTTTCCTGGTTTCAGCTTTAATACCGAGAAACTTTGTTTTCAATGACGATAGTAAAAGGCTTTATTGTTTTAAGGGATTTCCGTGGGCTACAATATTCCCTGCAGTCACAGAAACACGGAAAGCCGAGTTCTCCGGTTATGTTTACGATGCCAAGTTAAATTTCTATGTGAGTTGTAAGAGCGAAAGCGAACCGTTTTCCGGACTATAATTAAACTGCTAGTAAACAAACGTGTTTATTACTTCAAATTTTGAAAAAAAAAGAATGTTATAAAGTTAAATAAAATTCAATTGAAAGCGTTGGGAAATTTATAACGAAAAATAATATATAAATAAATGTGTAAAGCAATTTTGCAAAATTAAATTTATTTATTTCTATTAACAGAATACAGTATGCAAATATTCTGATTTATACTTGTAATTCTTTTAAAAATTGCATTTTACTAGATTTTCTGAAGTTCAACAAAAACGTAAATTGATGGTTTAAATGAGTTATTGTTCCAAATTTTAAAAAAAGAATATTATAAAAGTAAATGGAATTTATTAAGACAATAAGTTAAATTGATATTAAAAGTAATATCAATTTAACGTATATTGTCTTAATAAATTTGTATTACTCACTACATAAAGAAACTGTATTCAAAATTTATAACTTTAACGGACCTTGTGCAACAATTTAAATAATGTTGATAAAATTATTGACGGTTAACTTTTTTAATCTAGTTTACATTAAATCTCTCTCTCTCTCTCTCTCTCTCTCTCTCTTCGTTTATTAAATATTTTATATTTTAATATGCATTTGCGTTGTGGTGAAGGATTGCAAATTACTTTAGCCGGAGGCGTTTCTCGTGCAGCAAACTGTTTGCGAGGATTAACTCGGCAATCCTTTAAATGCAGCGAGAATACCGACGTAGAAAGATTCGAAAGTGCAGGAACCAAATAAATCGGACGACGTCCTTAGCACGCTTTTATCCGCGTGAGCCGTCGAGATTTATTAAACCTGCATATACTTCCGCATCCACTGCCTTGAGCTTAAGCTTCGATACAGTTTATTTTACGCCGGCTAGCAAGTTTCCTGAAATTCAAGCTAAACAAATGAGCTTTACCGCTGCTCAAGAAAAACAGACCGGTAGTCCGTTCAGACACTGGTTGAATATTAAAATAAACTAATACAACGTTTGTCTTTTGTATTTTGACAAAGATTGTAAACCTTTATCCCACTGTTTAATCATATTATTTAATATGTTCGGTGAAAATTAAAAATTTCATTTTGTTTTAAATTGAGTACAGCTATTAAACGATAATTTTAAGTTAGGAATAAAAACTAAATTGTAAATTAAATGATTTAGTTATAAATTGATAAATTATATGAATAAAAAATGGATACAAATTATAGCATTATAAATAATTTGATTATAAAACATGCATGCACGCAAGAATTACATTTAAAAAGCAAATTCGAATTTTTTTGAGTTACTTCTAAATAATTAACACTTTCATCAAATACTTGCAATTTCATCAGCACAACGGTTTATTATTGAACGATTATTGTGTATGTGTGTGTTTTACATTGTACAAAATTTAAAATACATAGTAGTAGAAAATTTAAAACGTTTTTGAATAAAATTTTAGATGCCCGAGAACGCCCGACGTTGTGTCGTTGTATAACACCAATATCTTGTAACGTGTTGCCTGATATCGGCATTTTCCCGGTTATTTTTCTTCGAGTGTTGTCGAGTAAAGAAGAAGTATTTCCGTCTTTCTCTCTTTAGATATTGATATTTCCACCAACGACGTAAACCATTAGAGATGCTAGGAATATATTACATTTTCTTTCTTCCTTTTCTGTCTTTTTCTCTTTCCGCTTATTCTTTTCATCTTTTAAACAAATTTTGATCAATTATAAATTGAACAATTTAATTATAAATAAAATTGATAAATTATAAGTAAAATATACAAATAAAATACAACATTATAAATAATTTGGTATTATGAAACACACGCGCACGTAAGAGAGATTAAAGAAAATCTTTTTGTTTCTTTCCTCTTCTTTTCGCAATATTAAATGCAATTCAACACTTGATAAATGAGAAGAAACAAATATGATAAGTAAGCTGATTTAATTTTACGATATAACAATCTTTATCATTTACATAGATCTGCATCATCGGTACGATAATAGTAGGGTAACTCTGGTATTTATGCCGCGCAGGGATTTAAGTTGTAGAAGTCAGAAAAAATAAAAGGAGTGGATAACTTGCTTGCAACCACTTTGTTATATATCTTTATATTGTTATGTATTAGTATTGTGTTGTAATTTTAATTTTTTACTCTTAATATTAAGGAAACCGACGTAAGCTGAATGAGTTTGTTAATATTTTGAGTGGCGCAGCGATATATTACAATCTACGTAAAATGATTACTCTCTCTGTAGAAAGTGTAAAAAGTTTAATGATTATTTCGTGATACATAAGTGTAGAGACATGGTAAAGGATGAAATATATGAAAATACAAGTGCTTAACTCTTGTATTCTTTGTTCAATTTGATTATCCCACTCATGAGTGGCCAAATCTTATTCCTTTTGATGTACGATAAAAATTTAAAAATATTTTTTTTCGAAATATAAGACAATAAATATTTCTAATTTTTTATATAGTAAATAGTATGATATTTTATTAGTACAGTTCATTTTCTTTAAACATAGTAAATACTTGATAAATTAAATATAGTAAATACTTAATAAATTAAATATAGTAAAAATACTTGATAAATTAAGTTTTTATTAGGTACCGTGTATATACCAGAGTTACCCTCTACAAAATTTCTATGGACTTTTACTGACAGAAAGTAACAAGCCACACGTATTCTGTACACGATTTGAATCATTTTCTATTTTGTTGCGAATTGCATCACGTGCTTTGTTTCACCCCTGGAAATTTAATTCTCGAAAAGACCGGGCGGATGCTTAACTTGCGAAGTAATTACGCGCGGCTGATGTTAATTATCCGGTGCTTGTGTTATGTGCGCGGATACTGCGAAATCGGCCGATCGATTTAGTTGAGACGCCACGGAATGCCAAATGATCCCCAATGGAGCAAAACCAACCCCGGCAACACCAATCTGCCGGATATCGCGTAATTATCTAAGGGCAATATGCGCGCGAGATGCTACGTTTTATGGTAATTACTTTCCATGGCCAATGTTACTTTGCACTCGACAGAGAATGCCCGTTCTAGAAAATTTCGAAACAAGCTTGTAAGAAAAGTCTTGTTTTTCGACGTTTTATAATTATAAAAGCATTAGTACTTACGGATGCTTTGATTATACATTACCAGCTAAAAGTTATCGAAATTTAGAAATTGAAGGCTTCTTAGGTTTATTCCGTTTTTTTTCCTAATCAAAATGGCAAAAAATTTTAGTCGCAAATGCCCGAAGTTTGGTTCTGAAATCAGCTGCAAAAAAGAAAATAACATAAATTTGATTTACAATAATTTTGCAGCGAAATAACTATTTTACTGTAGTTACAGATAAATAACTTTTAAATGAGTAAGTTAAACGGATCTATTAGGTAGTAAACTTAGTTTCCGCGGCTCACATTTAGATGACGCTAGTTGTAGGTGTAATTTACTTTGACATCTGAAACTGGCTGCATTTTAGAAGTTAGACATTTGTCAATAAAATTCAATGCAAAAAGATTCATTTAAGCGAACAGTGTCATTTTTTCTTTTGATTAAACATGGAACGTGATAAGTTGTTTTTTCGACATGTGCTGCTTCATTACTTTGATTTGAAAAAAACTGCAGCTGCAGCTCATAAATTGCTTGTCGAAGCTTAGTATGGCAATTGTGCTCCATCGGAAAGAACATGTCAAGAATGGTTTCGGCGATTTAAGAGTGGTGATTATGATGTGAATGATAAACAACCGAAAAAGTTTGAAGACCGAATTGCAAGCATTATTGGACGAAAACTCAACTCAAATGCTCCAAGAATAGCTAGCGAGGGTAAATACTTTGATTGATGTATTTTTTGCTTTTGATATCGAGATAAATTTTTTAAGTAAAAAAACCGCGGAAACTAAGTTTACTACCTAATATATAAACTTCTGTACGAATATTGATTAGAGTTTTATTAAAGTACGTAAAAATTTGATTTAGGACTTAATACTACTTTCTCATTAAATTTGCAAATAAATACTATGAAACGCGATTTTATATAAGAATCAAGAGCAAACCAAAAATTAAATAATTTTTAAACCACTTGCAAGGAAACATTCCCAAGTGTGAATTTCTGATTTTAATAAAACTTTGTATACATTTGCTGTCCAAAAATGGTTTTAAAAGGTAAAGCACCCCTCTTGTGTAAAGCAATTTTCAGCTTTTTTTATATCTCAAAAACTATTCAAAATATAAGAAAATGTTTTATACAAAAGTTTTACCATAAATTTACCTCTTTTCATTCCCGTCAATAATATTTTAAAAAAATAATTAAAAAAAAATTTTTTTAAATAATTATTTTTAAAAAAGTATCATTAACGGAAGTAAATAGAGATAATTTTATGGTAAAACTTGTATAAAACATTTTTTGATATCTTGAATAGTTTTTGAGATATAACAAAAAAAGCTGAAAATTGCTTTACATAAGAGTGATGCTTTTACCCCTTAAAACCGTTTTTGGGTAGCGACTAATATTTTCTAAGTCCATCTATTTATGTAACCTATATGTATACAAAGTTTCATTAAAATCAGAAATTCACACTTGGGAATTCTTAAAAACTTCCATTAAAAAGAAAAATTGATCTCGTAGAATTTGTTGTAAATATAAGGTCGTAGTTGTAAAAAGTAGAGAGAGAAAAAAATGAATATTATCAGCCTTATGTTAAACAGAACTGACTCACTTGCTCAAGATCCTACCAGTCGAGAAGTTCCACGACTTCCCGTTCCTCACCTCCCTAACACCTTCTTGTTTCGCATCTTTTATCGCGCATTGAAGAATACGTTGACAAAGTTGCGCATAAATCGTGGCTAAGTGCGCCTTAGCGCAGCCGATACACGCGCTTCCGCTAATCCGTATTAATCGCTAGCCATTCATTAGGAAGTCAGCAATGGGTGCCACGTAATTCTGCACCTGGCGCACTCTCGCGATCAATCGCGCGCGTACCCCTCTTACCATAAATCTTGCCGCTAAACTGCCGCTATACTCCCACAGAAGACAATGACCAAGTAAGCTCAACGGCTGAAGCATCTGCAGTATCCCTGTACGACAAACACATGGCGATTGTGCTTTCTCTTCGATCGAAGCGGATTTTAATAAATTTTTATTATAAAGTAGAGGAAAGTCACCAAAATCGACATTTCGTTTTTGGATAATGTTTCTTAAACAAAAGCTAAAAGTAAAACTTTAAAAATATAAATACAAACTAGAAAGTGTCATATATTAAATGATGTAGCTAATTTTATAATACTATTAATTAATCTTTGCAACATAATTTAAAAAGAGCCGTGCGAAATTGAGCTCCAAAACTGGCATACTAGGCAGTAATGATAGAATTCAGACACGGCCCCGTAGTGGAGGAGTTAACTATGAAATAAATTGACAAACAAAGTAATAAAATATGATTTTATGTATTAAACAACATAGTTTATAAAATTAAAAGGTTAAAATTAAAAGATAAATCGTACAATGTATAAATGGAGAAGTGCACCAGTATACTTCTCCGTGAGAATAGGAAGAGGACAAATAACTTCTAGTAACTTCACCTAACCTTCAATGTTGTGTCGATTCACTATTGAAAGGTTTATGCTTTTTTGTCGATTTAAATACCTTACTTTGGTTTTGTTGTTCTGCAGGCTAACTGTTTACTATTTTTAGCAGGCAAGCTTTCTTCTCACAATAGTCGTTAAATTAATGACGTCAACCCAAACACGACTAGACCTATTATCTGTTCTCACAGAGAAGTGTATCGTTTTACGTTGCACAGCAATTGTGTGCTTCATCCGTGCTACGAGAAAAATATAAAAGAGAAAAATATAAGCAAAATAGTTTTAGAAAACTACAAACATATACCTTACGACCGCCATGTAGCAATATTGCAACAACGTTGCAACGTTTCATACGAATATTATCAATAATGTACTCACTATTGTTTAAACTATAAATATGTATTGTAATTTGTAAGAGAAAATTGTGGAAATTTTATTCTTTTTTTTTAAGAATTTGTTTTTACCAGATGATTTTATATAGAAAAAATTATAAATGTATTAACTATGGGTTTTTATTTCCTTAATTATTTAAGCAGATCATGTTTTCATCAGCATTATTAATACAGTGCAATGTTTAGTTTTCAAAAAATAAGGAAGTGCCACTTGAGGTAGGCTATGCTAGTATTTGGGATTTTTCTCTATCATGTATGTATTAAACATATATAATCTCTTATTACAGATATGATGAAATCATACTCTCTGAATATATTTAGATATTATCTTTACGTAATATTTTTATTGTGAAAAATTATATATTGGTACTATTATAATATTTAAAATCAAATATTGCGAATTATTATTAAAATAAAAAAAATAAATATGTAGAAACAAATTTACTTTTTCTATATTTTATTGTAATTATTATTTAATATATTGAAATAGGACCTGAGTACGCTAAGATTTATATTTCATATTGATTTTAAATCCTTTTTACGACTTAGAATTTGCTTAAAATATAATCTCGCCAATCAGAAAAAAATTCTATTAATTAAACATAATATCTTAACAAATGTTATTTTTAAGATTTAACAATAAGTTTGTCTCAATAATATTTAGTTAACCCTGCTTTACTCGCGTAGCTTTTCTTGACATATTAATCGCATGGCGCGTGAGGTGTGGTTCTGACACTCCAATGTTATATATCAATTTTCATTACTTTTTATGATTTACAATTAAATAAAGATTGATATCCCTTACAAAAAATATTTCACCATTTTTAGCCCGCGAGATTTGAGTTGTGAAAATGTGCATTTGGCTCAATAAGTATGACCCCGTTTTTAGATCGCAAACAGGAACTTTTCTGGAAAAATAAGTGGTTAAAACGGATTGGATACGAATATATTCGAGTAGTAACTTATGGGTATTTTTTATGGTAAAAATGTGCTGTGTGTAAATTTGAGATATTAAAACGTATATTTAGCTACGAATATAAAGTACTCGTTCACATTGCACATTTTAAAACGCACGATTTAGTAAATTATAATTATTATAATTATTATATAATAAAAAGACAAAAGAGAGAGAAAGAAAGACATGAAAAAGGCATCGCACTAGAAACTTTCGATACAAATTTCTCGCGAATACTTAAATATTACGTTATACTTCTGAATTACGAGGAATAGAGGATAAGTATTAAAATATATTTAAAGTTAGACGAAATCTGCAGGTATCATACTTGATCTTCCTCTTGTGAGTAAAAGAGGAATATATATTGTCACTCATCAGCTTGAAAACGAGCAGTCTACTCAAAAATATTCATATGCATACTCTTGTATACTCATCATGTTCTTTCGCAATAGACTATGAGTGCTTGAAAGTGCAAGAAACGAGCATAAAAATGATAGAACGGGCTAAAAACGAGCTAAACACGGTTTATATGACGTGCAAAAGCGGTGATTTATTTTTGTAAGGAATTATTCTATATAGAACTTTTAGATAAATGCAAAATTTAGTGAATTTGTAAGGCTGGCGTATCTTGGAGTAAAGCAGGGTTAATTAAATTTATTTCAGATTTATTTTTGAGCAGTTAATCTTCTATTTAACAATGCATATACTTTTATATACACTGAGAAAAAAAACTGTTAACTGAACTAAATACGTTTAGTTGCATATGAATTACTTAGTTCAAATGTTAATTTATTTGAGTCAAATACACGGTAGTAATTCGAATGTATATCTGTTTCTTCTCGAAATGACATTTCTTTGAATTAACAAATGTTTGCTTGACAGCCCGTGACCGCCGCATTTAGTTGAATGAACTAATATTTTTTTAAGTCAACAAATTTTTTTTCTCAGTGTATTGGCGTGTATATTAGGTCATTTATGAAATGAGGTAGAATCTTTTATTTTTCATTTGAATGAATATGGAACACTACCAATAGTCTGGGACTGTGTCATCGGTAACAACAGAGATTACTGAATATTATCTTTTGTTATATTAGAAATACCGAAAATAAAATGTCCTTCCTTATTTCGTAAATTATCTAATACTTTTTGTCTTTTTTCAAAAAAGTTTTTTAAAGCTCTCGCGACTTTTTATAACTGCATATTTTATTTATTAATATTTTGTAATAGAGGAGAACAGGGTAATATAGTACCCATTTTTATTCTATTAAATAATTTTGTTATAATCAATATTATTTTATATTGAAACTTGAATTACGTCAAAGTGTTGTTTAACAAATTCTAGCTTCACAGTAATGAAATATTTATTACTTAGGATATGATTTATAAAAATGTAAAGCACTATATAATCGGTGGAAAAAAGTGGTGGTAATATGACTAGCCTAAAAATAATTTAAAAAAATTAATTCAGTTTAACAAATAGTACTTTGTTATAAAATTATATTTTTAATTTTACCTTGCTTAGAATTTTTCTTTAGAAATTTTAGAGATATCATTAGAAATATTATTTTATTCTTGTTTAACATTAAACAACAAGCTTAAAATGATATCTTTAATGTTTCTGAACATTGCCCTCTAGAGTAACAATTGATTTATCGAAAAAATATTTTGATATGCAAAATTCTTTTAAAAAACCATATTAACAACATTCCATGTTATTGTTTAATTTTGCATAACTTGTAGAAATATGTACAGCCAAATAAAAATTTAAATAACAAAAACTCTCGAATGTACATGCATTCATGTAATAATACACTTAAATTCAAAAACAATGAGGAAGTGTGTAATTAAATGCTAAAATATACCTTGAAAAAGTTTCGAAATGTTCAAAAGTAAAAATGCCTTATAACATTTGTCAACTATTGTGTATTGACATATTAGTGCCACTAAAATACGGCGGGTTAATAAACGAATAATTCCATAAGCAATTGTTAGAATTCGTCAACTAATAACAGAGATAATAAAGAGAGTTGTAATATCAACAATAGCCATAATACCCTCTTTTTTTCTACTGGCAACGTGCCATTAAATTTTGGGAATTTTGGTGTCGTTTTGTGTATAAGTAATTAAACGCGTGTTTTCCGCTTTACACGCATTTGAAATCTTCTTTCGGCATTCTCTTTTATTAAGTGTCAAAATCGTTTAATTTCGGATCCGTTCACAGTGCTACAAACAAGTCCTGACGCTCTTTATTCGATTCAACGGGGACATTTAATCGGATTTTGGGATTCCGCTCGTGAGAGACTGGTCGCGGACGCGGACTCCCCGTTATTTTCCATCTTTCATTGTTATCGCGACGAAACAAAGGTAAGCTGGAGACTGGTCGCGGTCGCGCAAAAAGGCCATAAGATGGGCTTAATGGCACTGGCGCGTCGCCAAATCGCGCCGCGGGGTCGAATGCACCGATTGAAATGTTCATTACCGCCGCAAATCATCCGGCGGATCCGCGTAAGGAAGAGCCGCCTGTACTATATATCCACCACTTCGTATCTCTTTCAGCTCGCTCAACTGCGCTAGGAACGAATTGCCGCGATAAATCCGCCCGCGTCGATTTTTCTCGAGAGAGGCGCGTCGCTTCCAAGATGATGGGTTGGGATTCTTGGCGCTTATTACTGTGATTCGCAAACTTGCGAGAGAAGACTGAGAAATCTCGTCATTTAGCACAATCTTCGAAAGATACAAAAATATCTTTCCTATTTATTGACAACGGTTTTCAAAAGTATAGACATAATAAAATAATAATTAAATAATATTTATACTTATTCGGTAGACAGTCGTTGAAACACTGTACATTTAATAATTGGTTATTTAATTCAATTTTTTTCCACGTTATATTTAGTAAAATTGAAAATATTAATCGTAAATACCAATAATTTATTTTTTTTTTTCGAAGAAGAAATTGCAAAGAAATTTTCAATAAATACGAAATAGAAATTCTGTTCATTTTTTAGTTTGTTTAACCGATAATTCACTAAGCGAGTCTACAACGAAAATCATTGTTGTGAATTGGCCGATTTATAAATTGGTGGCGTTTTTTGTTCCAGACAAAGCTCCCTCGGAAGCATCCTTCAGAGGGACTGAGTATCTCACGATAGATTTGAGCAAAGGAGAACCGGTACTCAGTACACAAGAATCCATAAGCCTCCAGTTCAAAACGAGACAGGCGAATGGACTTCTATTTTATTCCGGTAAGTACTTCCTGTGTGTTCATGGCGTACGACTTCCTTTGTCAATTATAATAACTTTCCTGTAACAATAAGTAGCGATTTTATTTCCACGAATTGTTCCACTTTTGAATGCGTTTGCCGGCAATTAAGAAAACAGAGTCTTGATAAAATGTTCGTAGCTCGTACATTCCGATGAATAATTAATACATAGATATAAAAACGTGAAACTAATGATTGGAAATACAGGAAAAAAATTTTTTATGTATAATTATGTATGAAATGTGTCCATAATATAAATATATATAATTATATATAAATAAATGTATAATTATATATAATTATATATGCATTGAGAGAAATCGTTTGGTAGTATAGTGATCAAATTTTATAGTTACTAGTACCAAAAACTTTGTTACATTTAACAAAAAAATCAAAAACTTTTTGTAATTTGTTGTATGAAAATAATTATTTGGTTAAGACTACAAATTGCTTGGTCAAAACAACTATATATTTAGTAACTATCATTATCAAATTCATTTGATCACTATTCAACCAAACTTTGATTGATTTTACAAAACATATCTCTCAGTGTGATTATATATAAAAATTTTTTCGCGGGATACGAATAACATATAAAATTTTTGAAAATTTCTATTCTGAAAACGCTCAGTCGTAGAAGCGCGCGATTAATTGAAAACAATTCGGGAAGATCAACAATGGTGTCACATTTAATCGAGTAACTTACGGACGACCAGAGATCCTTTGAGGGAACGCAGATATAGACAATAGAACCATCTTGGACAATGGTCGCATATTAAATCTTAACGATTGCTCCTCTTCTGTCGTGGTGACATTATAGCCAATTAGAACGTTTCAACGGTTCGGATACCGGACGTACGGCCAGCCAAAGAAATTTTGCCTCTCTCTCTTTCCTTTCCTTTTTCTGTTTGATATTCTTTCCTTATTATCCCTTCTTCTCTCCCTTTTTATTTTGTGACGATGTTATGTCGGCTCTTACTTGACCTATATTTTAATTCTAAAAATGTTTCGTTTATAATTTCTTGTGTGGAATAACTCACGTTATCGACTTAAAACATCGAAAACCGATCAAATTATTTCTGTTTCCTATTAACCTGCAAGCATATTTTGTACTCTAACAATTATTGGATTTCTAATTTAATTACAAAACAGTTTTAAAAATAGATATTCGGACAAGTAGCAAAAATATTTAGACTCTGCGCTGTATTATAATTATTCATGTAGCACCGATTGTTACGTAAAGTTTTCAGAGAGATTTCAACATTTTACATTTTTCATGTGCAACAATTTTAAAAGGATTCTACAAAATGTCACATGAAATGTTACAACAGAAAAGTTTCTAAAATCTATCACATACAGTAAATTTGGAAATATATAAACAGAACAAAAAGTCATTATTACATTAAAATTACGTCAAAATTGTTTTAACATAATTATTAAAAGTTACTTTTCGATCAATCATGATTCATTTTTAAGTCGTTATTGTGATTTACTCTTTTTGGATATGGCTTGTAATAATATCAGAGCAACAGACTGATATAATTATACGTGTTTTGTATAACTGGATTATGAAACAGCAATAACTATGCTAATCGATTAAATAATATAGTTTATGATAGTACGTTAAAAAGCAAGCAGCATTTATCATAATGATTTAACTTTGTTCTTTTATTTAGAAAAGTTTATTTTAAATTTTTTAAAGGAAGATTGATAAATATTATCCAAATAGAGACTTCAAATTTTTATTTTCTACAGTAAAATAAAAGAATGTTAAGCAGTTAATAAAATATTATTTTCTTGTTTGTGTTTTACACATTTGAGAAATCATGTTTACATTTATGATATTAATCAGACTGCAAATGTCAAAAATGAATGAACGTTTAATGAAAACGTTAAATATATTTAATTTCTATTGTAATTTTTCAATATTTACAATCCTCTGAATATAATTAAAGAATTAGAATTTCTGAAGTATTTTAAATTTATTAAGAAATAAAGTAAAAGTACTCCTAAAATGATATTATTACATTCAAAAAATTATGGTCAGCAATGTTTCAAAAAGGTTTCAGCCATTTCAGTAACTTTTTGATAATTTAATATTTCAGGACAGTTGTATATAGAGTTTTTTCAACCTTTAACAACTTTTCTACTAGGTTTCAAACGCGAACATTATTCTATAGCTGTTTTAGAAATGTTTCAAACACCCTTCGCAACTTTTATATGAAATGTTTCACTTTTTAGTTCAAATATAACATTTCTAAGATTCTTTTGAAAAATGCCAGTGCTATGTAGTCGATTGTAGTCAATTCCTTTAAATACCGAAAAGACCAATATAGCTTTATGCTACAAGTGTTTGAGTTTGCAAAGAGTGTTTGCAAGAACGAGTTTTAGATAGTAAAATAAATCACGATGTTGTTCTTTGATATTAATTTCGAAACTTTAACAGAGTTTTAGTTTGCAATGGAAAATGTAAAGTTGTAAAAATATTATACGCATAAATTAAATTTAATGAAATTTATTTAAGAATCAGTGGCCGAAGCAGCATGGCCGAAGTGTCGAGATAAAAAGTTCGTTCCTCCTTATCCTCCGCTCGCAAACGGTCAGATTTCTAATTTATCGCGCCTTTATTACACCCATCGTTTCGTCTGGCATATTATGGTTTCTCCTCGGATGCACATGAACCTCCAGTTTATACTTACGTAATGAACGGTGGAATCAGCGCAGCCAAGATGGCAAGACTGCACCATCCGCAGTAAAAGGAGGAGTTTGCACCTCCGCTCCGCTCCGGTTGCAGCGGCAACTCGAAACCTATATACCGGAGCCGCAATGCCGTACCACGCACACACAGTCACATGCGCGCGCGCATACACACGACACACAAGACGCATACGTAGCATTCGTTTCGCCCCTCCCGCATCTCCCGCTACCGGCACGGTAACACCAGGTTGCTCATTTGTTCCTCGAGATAAGCTATATAATACAACGGCGCGCTCGCCGTGCATTCGAATCGCACGTATTTCCGGGGGGCGTAATAATCGTCACGCCACTTTCATTCTTTCAAATCGCGGTATATCGTATCGCGGGAATTCCCTCGCGAAGCGGTAAACGAAACAACTCCCTTCGAGAGTTCCACCGCCGGAACGTGTCTGACCGTGTCTTCGTCTTTCACTACTTACGCCGCCGCGCCGCGCGCCGCCGTTCACTTCTAGGTTATGCCCGCGCGGTACGCTCACGTGTCGAGCCGCGACGTGTTAAATTCGCATCGAAATGGTTTCGTCCACTCTCGAATAACTACCTGCAACGCGATTATGCAAAAGATATTTCTCGAATGTTTAACGGGATTTGCGCGGATAATTCGCGTCCAGGGGATAATTAGGCAAAGTACATTCAAATAACGAGCGAACAATGAATAACAATTTCGTGCGCGTGTTTCGCGGATATATCGGCGACCGACTATTATTTTTGCTTCTAAAAATTTTGTTTATTTTACGACCATTAATATTCAATGACGCGCGCGCGGCGGCGGCGGTGTTGGGAGAAATGGGTCACCCATGGGAATTTCGACTGGGGATGTAATCATAACGGAAGCGTGCAAAAGCTCCCGGCTGCCGATTTCTCGCCGCGTATCCGCCGCTGTAGGGTCAGGGCCGCGCTATCTTCGCGGCGAGTATATTGCGTTCGTTTTCCGATAGCGATTCGCGATGCGCATCGCGCGCACCACCGCACCGGCGTTGCACCGGCGCGATTCGGTGAGCCACGTGAATAAAAGCGCGATACGTAACGCGCGTAATGCACTTAGGCGCATGCTAATGCGTCGCGCCGGCGGCAATTAAGCCCGAAGTACTGTCTGCATCTTTTATACGCTCGAGTCCCCGACTGCACGTGGGATAATTAGTATGCGGTCCGATTTTAAAGCGACTGCGGCAATAACCGGCGGTGGCGTTTGCGAGATTCACGAGCGTAATGGTACATCCGCATCTGTTTGCGCCTTTCCGGTTGCGCCTTAAGCGTCTAATCTGACTGTAACGACGAAAATATATAATATAATAATTGAATAATAGTTGAATATTAGACGAATATATGAATAACACGAGAAATGAGAAGAAGCGTCATTGTATTTTTTTATATACAGGAGAGTGAGGTAAATCGGACCGTGTTCCAAATAGGACCTTTTAATTTTAATGAATACGGTTAAGCAGATTTGCGTGCCATTTATAATATAAAGTCCTTATAAGACACTGAACATGTGATAGCAGTTTGACAGTTCTCTGTCATATTATTTTCTTAAAATAGACGCGAATGTGTGTATTTTCAGCCGTCGTACAAAAATTTTTTTTTAAATAGAAAATTTTTGTAAATCATTATTAAAAGGTGTTAAAATTTTGAAAGGTAATTGATTTAAGATAATTAAAGATTGATTGATTGATTGATTCAGCTTTTATTGCTGCCCTAGGGCAAGCCCTCTAAGGACA
>QKQZ01041281.1:0-12907 GCA_003595255.1 Solenopsis fugax
AAACGCAAAAGAAAAAAAACTGCAACGAATAGCCCTGGTCTCCCCTATATATATTTTTTTTTATTGTTAAGCGTTGGAATTTGAAAAATAATTTTGCAGAATTAATTAATATAATAGCTTTAGCGCGACAATCTACTTTGTCTTTTAAATGCGCTTTCTATTGACTGCAACGAATGTGAAAGAAATTCAAATGAGAGAACTTTACGCAGTCCTTTCTCTGCTGCGTGCTATTAAAAGAAGAGCTAAGATAAATACACGTAGAAGGAGAAATGCGAGATTGTCAGCGGAAAGAAACGAAAAAAGCAAAACAGCACGGGCGAGGTGATCGGTTCGCGAATTTATATTTATACTGTATAAACTTTCATCAAGTAGAAATGGTATTCCATATACTTTTCCGCAAACCGCTTGCCTTACTTGTAATTTCAAATGGAAATAACGCGCAGGTTCGCTTGTTGTTATTTCAATACGATGATCCCTCCTCCAAGAGATTTTTCGCGTGCTTCTTTTTCCCATTGGCTTTTAAATCGATTCCAAAGTATCGCGCATTACGTCTGCGTATTGAAAATCAGATCTTAATCGTGCAATTTTGGCAATCTTGCTAAATCGCCCATCTCGGTGAGAACGAACGTAAGTTTAAGACAAGCAAAGTTCACGGTTGTTTAGGAATGCTAATAAATGCGGCACTCGATTCCAAGTCGGTTCACGTCGCTCGCCAAATGCCGTGGACTAGCGTGGTGCTTCCACCGGAAGTGAATCGCATAAAACGAGGGAACGCTTAGAATCTCAGCACTCGAGACTTTGTCTAGCGAAATGTTTCAAGAGTGCGCGCGGAAGAGCATCAAGATAAAGCAGATATCTGCTTTTTTCCGTTTTTAGTTCGTCTTTCCCGCTTATCTCGTCCTCCTTCCATTTTTAATGCGACTTCTTCATTAGATCCTTCAAAGCGACGTCTATCTTATCCGATTCTCGCAACGCAACACTGAGAATACATTTTACCAGACTTATTAATATTTATGGCGTTTCAAGATCCAGTGATGAATTGGTATGGCATTCGTCAGCAAGTCAACGTCAGCAGGTCTGACAGGTCTGCGTTAATTTGATAGATGTGATAAATAATAATAATAAATTATAATTAAAGAAAAATCGATTTGCTATGAATGGGTGAAACAGCTATACCACTGTAATAATGGTAATATATACAACAGAAAAAGTTGAATTCGTTACAGATATCGGATGATCGATAGTTTCGAAGTTACGTTTCAATATCGCGGAATCGAATGGTTTCGTAGTTCCCGGGAATTGAAAATACGTAGCGCCTCTCACACTAGCAGGCGAAAATAGGTATAACAAAAACCCGTGTATCTCCGAATAAAATTCCTTTTCCGAAAGCAGACGTCTTACGTTAGAGTTTTGCAAAGTGACGAAATAAAACGACGTGTGGATATCTATTCTGGCCACGTCGGAAAACTGCCTTAAATCGTGACGCGATATATGGAATACCACGGAGGGAACCTTTTAAGACGTGGCATCACAAGAGTACTTTTACGGACGTACGAAAATGGCTTTTAGAACTCTATTAAAATTGTATGAACGGTATCTGCGCTCTTTCGGATACGAGCATTCTTACCGAGACATTCTTGCCGAGGCTATCTCCCCGCCGTTTTTCCATTAAACTGGCACTCGAGCCGGTTTTAATTAATGTGCTCGACATTAAGAGGAGAGAGGAAGAGCGGAAAGAAAGGAAAAGATCTGCCTTTTGTTTCGACGTTTAGTGGACATTCGAAGAAAGAAAGGACTTTGGAAACTTATAGGGAGAACGTGAGATTTTGTTGACTCTCCATCGGCTCTCCTCTTGATCGAGGATCGCGAGAGCGAAAACAAGTGCGGACAGCAGAGAAGAAAGAAGCTCTTAAAGCGAGTGACGTAAGCGAATGGTCAATCTCGAGTGTTCGCGTGGATAATTTCGCCTCGAACTAATTCTTTGTGCCCTTTGTCCCTTCACCGCATTGATACAAAACGCGTTGTCTCGAAGAGACATCTCGAAGAGACATTTGCGCTTTCATTGCGAACGATCGTCCCTTTGTCGTTTTCGCAATTGACGGAATCGTTTTCCCCTCTCTCGATCATCTTGCTCACCGCCGGAGGAAAAGTGGAGGCAGATACTTGAAAATTTCTCCGGCGGAAGCGCGCGACATCGGGTATCAAATGTCTTTCTACACAAACCGCTTTTTGATCGCAATATCGAGTAATGCTTTTGTGTTCCCTCTCGTTCTTTCATCCCATTTCCCTCGAAACGAATTTCGCATTAATTTCACGCGTCGAGCTCATATTCTTGAGCGCATCTCGGGTTTCTCCGCTCTCTCTCTCTCGAGAGGATGCTGCATTACGGCCGGATGAAAGAAAACAGATAAGAATTGCTGGGGGAAGAAGAAGAGGCGAGCCACTTCCGTTCCCTCGCGATAGCGGAAGCGAGAGCGAGCTGGAAATCTACCGTGACCGGAGGATCCAGCAACGTCGTGGATGGGTACTTCGCGTGCAAGTCAGTGTAAATACCCTCGCAACATGGAACTTACGCATCTCCCGCTCTTAGAAGGATACGTGTATTCCACGGGTGTTGCCAGACAAACGACCGAATTTGCGAAATGTGCATACGTTACGACGTCAGCCCAAGGGAATATCTTGAAATCTGCATTGCAATTCGCGAGGCGCTTTGTTCCAAACACATATGTGGCATTAGCACAGCAAATATGTCTCGACATTTCGGAAACTCGTTAATTCTACGGCAAAAATCATTTTTGTACACTGTATATACATGAATTGCAAAGCGCACTTATGAATTGCAAAGATTATTCTTATATACATGTATTCTTATACATTCTGCATACATAACGAAGAAGAAGTATGGAAATGTGAGGAACTTAAATGGAAAAGACTTTTTGCAGATATAAATTGTTATGTATAATATAAAATGTTTGTAAAACAATTTTGATATAAAATATCAAAATTCACTGTAGAAGATATAAATTAAAAATAGAAATGTCGAAAATTTTTTGTGGCTCTGCGCTTTTTAGTGGTGATTCACTAAGGATTTGCGAAAGTTTAAAGGATTAGTTTAACATTGTCCGACTAGCTTTTTGCTGTAAAAGCGTACTAATTCCATAGATTAAGATTTATCGACAACCGTTGCGAGTGACATTCGACAACGAAATCGGACAAATCCCCAACGGAGGTAGAAATTCCAGTTAATTGAACGAGCCGTAATTCAAGCGGCAAAATAATTTCAGCTTGTTCTCTGTTGAAAATCGATATCTGTGCGCCAATAACTGCGGAAAGCAGCCATGTGGAATTCTTTGCGAATCTTTGAGAAAATTCCACGGGGATTCCTTTCAAGACATGATACCAAGTGTAAGATCATGGACCTTTATATGGCTAGTGCTTTTCATAAGTTTAATCCTATCGTTGTACAAGAAGTGAATTAAATGAACGTAAAAATCGCGTGCAGAAGTGTTGATAAGATTCTAATAAGAGCCCGATTAGTTTGCCTGAGTATAAATCTGGGCCTTGCATGGCATGTAACAAATAATTCACTAGGCCCTTGTATGGAAAGAAAAAAAAATTTTTTAATCAGATTTCCGTTGCTTTCTACTTTAAATGATCAAATACAGACCTCATTATAAAATAATATTTAAATAAAAAGTCCTTATTATGCCCTACAAAGTAGGTATAATAAAGACTTATTAAATACACATTTTTCTTATGTGGTGTCATTCATAAATCATTTTGTAGTTCTTATAAGTTAACTCTAATAAATAAGTATATATGAAGTTAAAACATTAAATCCTAATAAAGGTTTCATTAGATAAAAATAAGGAAATCTCTCATGTGGTATCCTTAATAATAATCGGGACCTCGTCAGATTAAAATAAGAAACTCTTTCTTATGGCATCCCTAATAAATAATAATCAAGGTCTCATATTACATAAGACTATCTTTAATAAATTTCTACACGGGATGCTTGAGAAATATTCGAAAGAATGCGACGGTCATTAGTGCAATGAGTAAAAGTCTGCATTCTTGCAGAAGGAAGAATTTTTCAAATATATAATATAATTGTTATAATAATTGTGATAAAAATTTCTGAACTTTTATAATTTTTCAAAATTGTATTGGTACTATTCGAATAAATATTTTTTTTAAATTTAGGAATTTTTTTTCTCGGTGTACGAAATAAATAATAATTTCCGCGTACATGCCTCGCAATCTAGCTTCGTTTAAAAGAAATTCCCTCGACATATAATGTATGTATTCGTAAGGTTATTGCACCTTTTATTAAAAAAACAATTTCACAAAGACAAAGATATGCGTTACGCTGATCCCGCACACCTTGAGAGGAGAATTCTGAGAAGAATATTGTCCGAGAGATAGAAGAGCTCGTGAGAGTTCTCGCAGTACGATCATTACCTTTGAAGAATTAATCGCGCCCTTTCTTTTATACCCGTCCCCCCGAAATTATTTCTAGACAATACCTTTGTCAGAGCTCGGCCCCATTCATCGGATCAACCCTCACGTCCTCGCCTCACCTAGAACACAGAACGACGTATCCGTAATTAGTACGCAGACCACTTGTGTAATTAAGAGCGTGCGACCGACAACGTGTGTCACGAAGTAGCCAATTACGACATAGATACTATCTCGCGTCAAAGCACTACGTAATAATGCTTTCAAAAACCCGTGGAACTCTATGCTTTTTACATTTAACATTTTCCTTACACGGTGAAAACGTGAGTTAAATTTTTAGCATTTTCTGTCATAAAATTTCCTACATTTAAATAAGATTATAACAGAGATTTTTCTTGGAAAAAATAAAAAAATTTACTAAATTTCTTTTAGTTACACATATCTTGTTTCCTAAAAAATTACTTAAAAATTATCGGTATGAAAACAATATTTCACATTCTAGTAACAAATAAATCACTTTTTCATTTAATTTCGCCGCGACTTTAACTGCATTTTATCGTATTTTATTTTTTTTTTAATAGAGTATAATTGTAATCGTGTAACAATCCTGCCATTATCTCCCGCGATCTTTTTAAAATCGCTTGAATAATACGTTCCAGGAATCTAACGCGTGTCTCGAGGGACTCCCTGCATTTACTATTTCTCTTTAAGTTCAACCGGAATAATAAAGCACGCAAAGCGCAAACACGACCACGAGCTGGAACTGTCGTTACTTTGTGTGTCCGCAAACCACAAGTACCTATATCTCCACTATCCGCTGGAAAGTCTCGTTGGAGAAACTTCGCGGTTCGTTCGCATTCATTCACGAACTTCGGATTTCTCCACTGACGAAGGCGGTCTCCGAAAAGTGTCTCTAAAATACCAAATTCTCTCGGACTTCACCGATTCGATTGGCGAGCTGTGTCTACTATTATGACTACCTCCCGCGACAATGGCCTCATCTTCAAGAGACCGAAATTCCGAGCGGGACGAGGTGTATACAAACTCGTGGATTGCTTGCAGCTGTTGCCGAATTCACGAGCAGCGCCCAAGGCCGCACTTACGTGGGAATTGGTCAAGTGAGAGTTCCCACGGAATAGTTTTGTTTAAAAATGTTGACAGATAACGTGTTATTACGATAACGAATCTCGTTTCTCTCAATAAAAGTAGGTGATATTTTAACGTGTTTTGACATAGCGATTTTGAATCTGCCATTACTTTTGTATATTGTGATTAGAGAAACTTCAAAAATGTGCAGAAGAGATAAAAATAGTTTAAAATGATTCAACCAACAATTATCGTATTAATAAAATTATAAATAAAATTTATAATATATGTACACAATATGAATTAATATCAAGCTCATTCTTTTTCGGAAATTACACATGCACTGAAAAAAAAAATTTATTAAATTTACTAAATATTTGTTTGTATATTTGCAAGAAAATATTTACTTGCGATACATAAATATTTACTCAATAAAAGAAAACTGATAGTTAAATTTAATTATACCGGAAAACCAATTCGGCGCACATTCGGGGAATTTGAAGATTGTATATAAAATCACACAAGTAAATATAAAGCAATAAGATCCAACTATGACCGTAGAAGGCAATTCATTTCACCATCATCTATTTATAAATTTAATTAGTAGTCCTTTTACTAAAAAAATATATATTTACATTTAGTAAATATTTTCTTACAAATATACAAACAAATATTTATTAAAATTTAGTAATTTTTTTTCAGTGTGAATATTGCAATTTTCACTTTTTAATTTTGCTCTCTCAAATCATCTGAATTATCTATTAATATCATTTAATGAATAAAAACTGTTTACATTTGTCGCAATTTTAAAACAATCCAATGTTTTAGGACACATCTAACAAACAAGAGCACGTTTAAAGGCAGACATGAATGCTCTATGATGAACTGTTTTTCTAACGGTGGAAGGGTTAAGTCCTAGATTCTTGTATACGCAAAGAGCACACAGTTTCTCGAAGGCTTTGCCGGAGGAAGGCAATATTTGCCTGGAGAGTTACTCTGTCCAGCTTGGAGAGAATCCTAGCGTTCGATCAAACATTTATATTGGACCACACTGGGCGCGCTGGATCTCCCCGAGTGCGAGAATCGAAGAGCAACCTTGAGGATCTGCCGTTTTTGCTGGCATACGAGACTCGTCAATACTCCAAAGCAAATACACCTAGCCTAAACCGTCGTGTCGTTCATTAGAGCGAAGTACAGCTACGCGAGTCGAGCTGGCAGCTGAGAAACGCCTAGTTCGTTGGATTATCATGACAAATAAATCATCCCCTCGGAACTTCCTGCCTCTCTAATGCGTGCGGAATCATATTTAAGCCGGAATACCGGCGAAACATAATGCGCGTCTCTGTGCGATCCTCACAAGTTATTGTTCACGTCTTGACTGTGCCGAGCAAACTTCGTGGATTGCCGCGCATTCTAACGACCTAAACGGTACCGCGACGTCTTACTCCCATCGCAGCGCTTGTTAAACAACGGAAAATAAGCGGTATACACTGAGAAAAAAAAACTGTTAACTGAACTAAATACGTTTAGTTGCATATGAATTACTTAGTTCAAATGTTAATTTATTTGAGTCAAATACACGGTAGTAATTCGAATGAATATCGGTAGTTTCTCGAAATGACATTTCTTTGAATTAACAAATGTTTGCTTGACAGCCCGTGACCGCCGCATTTAGTTGAATGAACTAATATTTTTTTAAGTCAACAAATTTTTTTTCTCAGTGTATTAATTTTGTACGTGCAGCATATTAATTTTGATATGTTAATCAAATGATAAAAAAACCACAATCCATAATTTACCATTTCAATTACGCACACAGAATTTACACGAAAATCAACGAGATTTTCCACATACATATTTATGATATTACGTTATCGTGACGCGCGAATATTGTCTCTCTGTTTCCCGGATCACTGCCTTTCTTGTTCAGGGTAGAATTGGCTTTCGAGAGAGTCTTTATGGGAGTTGTCTTATCTCGCATACGTCCCGCTATACGTAGTTACAAAACCGCTCTAGTCCAAAGTAAGTAGACGGGCAATAACGTTTTTGCGTGTACTCAGAGATCAGACTCTCTCTGGGGATATTAAATGAGCGATTACCGTATATAAAGACGACGTGGGCGGCGTATCCCGTGTATACGTGTGTCTGCGTAAGGATTATTATCCAACTCCGGTTACGGCGTGTCATGCGAGAGACTAGATACTCTATTTACACCGACGTCGATATTTAATTCTATTTTTGTGGGTTCGCTCTCCGCGCGGAGAGTCAAACTTCGCGGGCCTATCGATATTTCGCTCTCGAAACGGGAGAGAAAAAAAAAAAGAGAATTTCCCGCGAAGAGATAGACAGTACGATACGCGATAAAATTTTCTCGTTCGCTTGTCGGTTCCAATTTCGTGTAATTAACGAGACAGGATTAGCGACGGAGTGGCAGAGGGAAAAAGAGAGGAAAAAAAAACCGATGGGAAGAGTGAACGGCTGGGGACAAGCGTCCAGATTAGATTTTGAGGATTTAATTAAACGAACGATGACTCCGCACATTTAACAATTTTTGTATTTCTCTTTTTTTTTCCCCTGCAAAAAATATATTTGTGTTCAACGTATACCTTTTTGTATTTTGTCATGTTACGATACGTAGAGCGTCCCACTGCAAGTGTTCATTCTCTTTTATTTTTCAATCCAACAGAGATTAAATTTCGAGTTGTGTTAATGTAATCTGTCTTTTCATTTAGAAAATAAAAAAACGTGTAGCTATTTAACGGTTGGCTGCGTAAACGCGACATGTACATTGAAATGTACATTCTCAAGCATTCCTTTGCATTTTAAGTTCCGCTCTAGACATCGATTCACCTATCTTACTTGAAACTCGCAGATCAAGCGAGAGAAAGAGATAGAGAGAGAAAGAGAGAATTCAGTTAATATCCGGTGCGACCGTATCTCTCCTTCAGTCAAGAACAATCGAGAAGAAGATATCAGAGACTGAGGAAATCAAAGGCACGTTGCTCCGATCTGATCGCCGAATGAATGCACACTGAATTCCTGGTATCAGGCAGTGTCGCTAAATTTTATACGTTCGAGAAAAAAGATTAATGTTAGAATAGATTTACCGCGCGCTAGCTTTTACCCTTGGCTTTCTCCGCCTTCAAGATACACGACGATATTTTATTTTGAGAGACGCGATGCAATTTCCTGGCTCGAGTGATATTTTAATTTTCATATATCTTATACGAGACCGGATTCTGTGGTTCCATATGGCAAAGAGTACGCTCTTTACGTTTCATGACGAATAACGCGGCAGAGTCTGTTTGCCGTCTATTTCTTCCAGCGCTATTCCTCGATATTCATGTCTTCCTGTGTTGTCGATATTAGTAGGCACACTCATTCACACGGGTGAATAAATACCCGGCGAAAATAGAAACGCGAATCGACGAAACGAGAGATTTCCATTTTCTCTGGATTGAATACTGGCGAACGTCTGAAGTTTTCGAAGCTCTTGTACTCAAACTTCTTCTATAAAATCAACTGCAATCTTTTGCTATCCGAAATAGTGTTGTTAAAATAAACGAATGATGAAAACACGTAAAACCTTTTTAACCTTTCAGATCTAGAAAACGTCTTTTAACTTTTCAAGAATAATAATTGTTAAACAATAATAATTTGAACTAGACCGTTTAAATGTAATCACACGAATAAGTAAGTAAAGGAGCGGTTGAGGCTGAATCTTGGTGTATAATATTACTTTTTAAATCTTGAATATATTTTCAGTTTTTATAAACTGCGCGAACACGTCGGACTTGAAACGCAATCATAAACTGAAGCTAGAAATATCACACATTAATACTAGCACTTTAAAAAAAACTGTAAATAATTTATTGTGAAAAATAATAACTATTACTTTTTCCTGTGTACGGTGAACATGTAATGGATATTAGAAAAAAACTACTACAAAATACGCACGTTTTAAATGATACTTGAAACAGGAAAATTCTCATCCAGAATGAAACTCTCTAACAATGTGTCCGTTCTATTTACGAATGTATTGGTCGAACGAATAATCGCGATTGCTCTGTTGGGTAAATTTCGGAGCAACAAGTCGCGCGCGATTCGTCACGTAGATATAGACTTCGAGTGATTGGACATTTAAAGCTTGATAAATAATTATTAACTCTACAACCAGGATGATTTAGTTAATTATTGAAATGCATACGTCTATAATTAATTACGTTTATAACAGGTAATTCACAATTCACAATGAAACATCGCGAAAGTGCGTATACCACGATACTATTGTAAATAATTTATGTTTATATTTTTACGAGATACAAATAAAAAAGTAAATGCAGACCGAATTTTTATATAGACTTAACTTTGAAGTTCCGTGATGATATATGGCAATTACAACATAATCGTGGATTAGTAAAAACGCGCGAGATTTAATAACACCGGATTAAATACCACGATTTCACGATTGGGCAACGGAAGATCTAGTATGAAAGGCATGCTGGATACCCAATTACGGCGGGTTTAGAGATTCAGTCACCGTGGCCGGCTGGGCCCCACAACACTTGTATTACTACAAATCCCAGTTCTCATTATGGAGATCGATATCATGGGATTCTGACCTGTTCTTGTTTAGTGTTTACGCATGCAAGCGTGTGTAACAGATGTACACGCGATGTACATTAAATTATGCGCGAAATCTCAATTTAGCATACATCCATGGGAGGAACTTATAATCGTTCCGAAATTGCCCGGATCACATCAGTCGCGAATCGATTTACAGGTGGAATCATGATAATTAATCATAGATAGCCGAGTAACATTATCAGCAAACCAAATCCTAAACTTCGTGCTCCAAATCCGTTTGCCATTTCATTTATGTTAAGCTATTATCAAATATTAATTTTATATTGAATGTAGAATATACTAAACACTTTTTTTTTACGACCATGATTTTTACAATTGTTCGTTTCTGGAAAGTATGTCTGACAAAAATGGAAAAAAATTGCGAGAAAATGGATCAAATTAATTTATTACTTAACATAATATTACTTAACATTATAGGTAAATCATAATTCAAAAACCTTTTTAAAAAACGAAGATGTTATTGAAACAATATATAGAGAGAGTAAATACACCTCAGTAATATTGTATAAATTGCTTTGCAGAACTAATAATTTTTAAATAAATAGTTTTATATCAATTGTTCTTCGGGAAAATAAAATATGTGTGTAAAATTAAAAAATTCACTAATATTTCTCAGAAGAAAAAATTATTTTTACAAAATCTTGAATCAAATATAAAAAAATTTCATGATAAAGGAAGTGCAAATCAAAAGTATGTTTTTAGCTTCAATAAAAATGCAGATGTTATATTTTATAAATATTAATTTTTCTTATTTCTCTTTATTTTTTCTCTTCTTCTCCCAAGTACGTAATTTACGTAACAAATCTTTTAACATTAAGTTCAATTATAAATTACAGAAAACTATAACAAAAAGTTTCTGATTCTTCATATTTCCGTAAATTTGATCGCTTGAAAAATTATTTGCAATATCTTGCAAAAATTGAAGCGTATTTTTGTAAAAGAATCATATCGTTTTAATATAATATATAACATTTAACTATTGGAAAATGTTTATCCTATAAAAACGTTTTGTGAAAATGAAACCTTCGGAATTCGATATCTCATTTGCAATGATGCGATAATAAATTCGATTATTATCGATCGATGCCTCGTTTTACTTTATTAATTTATGCCAAACCATATTACTATGATCTATTTTTTAGATTATGAGATCTATTTTTAAAACAGCAAAATTCGAAAACAGAAAATAAACACGTATTAACTTCGATTATCGTTTTTCTGATTTATGTATAAAACGAAAGCCAATACACGAAGAAATCATCTCGTCCCGAACATTTATTGCCGTTCGTTTCATTTTAGGACCCTAGAATTAAGAAACAATGTCGATTAACATGAAAGAAAACTTGCAAAGTGCGTAGTATCTATTACGATTACATGCAAGTTGAACAATGACATAACTTCGAGCATTAACTCAATGAAGCGGTTTTATAGGGAATGAAAAACTAAAGAAATCGTATAAAAAAAAAACGCTCCCTTTCCCTCGGGTGTTGTTAATATCCGATGCACATGTCGCGCCAAGATTGTCTGGAACGAGTGATGCCGGACGTGTCGAGCAAGGAGAAACGCGGACCTTGATGACAGAATCGTCCCGAATGGGCGGAGGGGATCAATGAGGATGGCGACGCCCGTCCGGGGCGCCGATGCATGGCTATGCGTCGCGACGCTCCTCGAGTTTCCGCACGATGCGCAAACATTCATCCAGTCTCGCGGAAAAGACAAGTCGAAAGTCGAGAGATCGAGTCCACGAGAGATCAGCTCGATGACTGTGCGAGATAAAAGCGTGTCTCTTTCGGATAAATGCGGCTAATTTGGACGTCAAAGTAAAATCCGCCGTCGAATCGGACGGGACGCATCGGAGCATGATCGATTATGATAATCCCTGGATGTATCGCTTATCGAAATTCCTGCAGGCGCGTGCACGAGATATCTCGCGATATACTTGGCTTATATTTGCGCCATCGTGCCGTGCGCTGCGCGTCCTAATCTGCATTCGCATTGGACCGCGATGCAAATTGCGAGCATGCAAATGGCAGCAAGATAGTCGCGCGCGGCGACACACACGTCCGATGCAGAAGTAAATCGGCGATAGGAGGATCGCATAGAAACGCGATGGGGCGAGATAAACGTGGACGCGCGTCGCCGTGCTACAACACGCGCTTTATTCATCGGCGGCCAATTGTTTCTGCCAATTGCGAGCTTGTATGAACTTCTAATCCCGTGGATTTCCCGCGAATATCGTTACGCGCGATGGAACGCTTCCGTATTACGCACAGCTTAAACGCGGGAGCCGTCCGTGTAGGCGGAATGTGATCGCGGAATATAAGTGCGGGACGCGTAAAAAACGGCATAACTCAGAAATAGACGATCTAAATCGTAACAGAATTCCATCAATAATTTTATGTATTCTGATGCATATATGTAGGTATTGTTGTAACGTTTTTCCAGCGTTTCCCCTACGTCATATGGCTCATAATATTACAGATAAATCGCTGATCTGAAAATTTATCACTTTACGTCCCGTAAGTTTTCTAGAGTGGATTTAAATTAGGGAGATAAAAATAAATTACGCGAGAATTGGGCAAATGGAATTTCGTCTTCCATTGTGTAAGATCCCAGGTTTTATGATAATTATAGAGGAGAGGAGGGTAATATGGCACCCATTTTCATTTTATTCAATAACTTTGTTTATAATTAACATTTTCTATTGAAACTTGAA
>QKQZ01041294.1:0-31786 GCA_003595255.1 Solenopsis fugax
GTCGCCGTCGTCGACGTGTGTGCGCTACGTGATACGCGTCGTCGCAGGACACGGGCACGAGCAGGCTCTCGTTCGTCCGACGATCCGACCAACAATGACAACGTGCTAACCGTTCTAGGCGAGATTCGGAAGCCATGGCGAACATCGCGGCGCAACGAATCAAACGGGAATTCAAAGAGGTTATAAAGAGCGAGGAGGTGAGTGAGAGAGCGAACGAACGAGTGTCGTCAGCGTCGTCGTCGTCGTCACGTCAGCGGCGCTGACGGCGAGGACGGCAACCGCGTCTGGGGTCGCCCTCGTGTCCTCGAGTGGCTGAAGCGCGTATCGCGCGCCCCGATTACGCAATCCCCGCACGCGACCGACCGCGACGATCGCCGTTGTTGTTGCCGACGAGTTGAGTCGATGGTCGAAAGGCGACAGCGATACACAGGGACACAGGAGAGTCTGTTCAAGCCTGTTGCGTGTCGCCCAGTCGACTGTCATTCGTACGCGTATCTTTCGCTCCTCTTTCTTTTCTGCTACAAGAATCTGCAATATCAGATGGGAGCGAGAGAAAAAGGGAGGGTTTCTTCATGCGTTTCTGTCCCACGCTTAAATGATCGCTCTGATCGTGTAAATCACAACGTCTCACGTCTGCTCTCGCATCTCGACATTGCTCGACATTCTCGACGCGTAGCGACGTGTGTTTACGGACGATGACGCGCGTGATTTCGCGTGCAACGCGATAATTAACATCTCCATCTCCTTGTACCCCACGTCAACGTCAACGAACTAATGAAACTCGCGTGGATATAGGTAGATATCGGCGCCGTGTACTCACCACGATGCGCGTGTGCGGCTCCAGGATCTCGGCTGCACTGAGATCCCTGGGTGGCTTTACACTTTTTCAGATTGCTCATTTCTGTCCTCGCATTTGACGCGCGTCCGTCTCCCCAATAATGCCTTCAGACGGATGAATTACGCCGAGGCGTCGCGACTAAGCCCGTATCATAACAGTTTTATGAATTATTATCCGCCGTGAAACGATCGAGATTTCTCTTATCGTACCTCGGATGTCATAGGTTATGATTACATGTTTATTTTGATTATTGTATCACGAGTCTGACGTAGTACCACACACGAATTTTACGGATCTTACGACGAAGCATAATTTAGCAATGTGTTTTCGATGCTTCTGTATCCTCTTATCTATTATCACATAACTGGAATGTTTTTTACTGGGAAACAAGGATGAGATTGGAAAACAAGTGTCGCGTGTATTAAAGCCGTCCGAATATTGCTACTATGATTTAAAGCCCTCTTAACACTCAATTGTTTTTAGATTTTTTTATGTTTTGTTTTTGCTTTTCTAATCTTTTGCATCAATGCATCATCCATCATCTGCTCCTAAATGCTTTAAAATTACAATTTTCACAACTGCTGTATTCTACAATGTATCTTTGTGCCTTTCACATACATATATGTATAAATAAAATTGTATAAAATATTTTTTGTTACCATAAATGTTTAATAATTCCTTGATTTGTAATAAATTAATATTTATTAGTTTTGTCACAAGTATATTTATTCGTTAATTTGAATTTAAGAAATCTTTATGTATAAATTGTAAATTCATTGCTTTTATGATGTAATTAGAAGTTATTTCTATTTATGCCTACTCACATATTGCGAGTTTTGATTTTCTATATATCTAAATTGTTACATGATGTCATACATTGTGAAATTGTGATATTTATATCAATGACAGGTATGCGTCAGGAACTTCATTATCTAACATTTTATTTATTTGTAATAGATAGCAAAATGTGCGATTAAAGTCGAGTTGGTCAACGATAGTCTCACCGAATTAAAGGGAGAGATTGCTGGTCCACCAGACACACCATACGAAGGTGGAAATTTTGTGCTCGAGATCAAAGTTCCCGAGACATATCCATTTAATCCTCCCAAAGTAAGTTGATATTTTCTGAGAATGTGAATATAATACTCGTGTAGCATTTCCATAATTTTCAATAACACTTCTTAGTTTACATACTGCACAATACAAGATCAATGCATGAATGTTGTAATTTTTCATTTTAGACCTTTAAAAATTAGTAACATACATATATCATCAATATATATCGTTTCCAATAAATTTTTATATTCTATTTTATCATAATAGATAAAATATATTTGTATGAATAAATTGCCAAAAGTTTTTATAGAAATTTTTATTTTTTGCAGGTACGTTTTATAACAAAAATATGGCATCCCAATATATCTTCCGTCACTGGTGCCATATGTTTGGATATCTTGAAAGATCAATGGCATGTATTTTTATTATAAATTTATTAAATTTAATTAATTAATTAAATTATTAATAATTGTAAACTTTTGTCTAACCTATTTAAAAATTTCTACTATTGACAGAATATATTTTTATTTTTATCATATTCATATATTTTCATACATTTCTTAATTTGATGTTATAGGCCGGTATTCATAGTCGATTCTTATTTCAAGATCATCTTAAGTAATGTCTTAAGATGCTGATATGGCTCTCTGATTGGTTGATGGCATCTTAAGATGGTACTTAAGACGATCTTAAATATAAGAACGGACTATGAATACCGGCCTTAATGTGTGCAACTTTGTATTAATAACGTAGTTTATGCATTTACAGAATAATCTTTTCTTTCATATTTAAGGGCTGCCGCAATGACTCTGCGCACAGTATTGCTATCACTACAAGCATTGTTGTCTGCAGCAGAGCCTGATGATCCTCAAGATGCAGTAGTCGCTAAACAATATAAAGAACATCCTGAATTGTTTCGTCAAACTGCCACACATTGGACATTTGTATATGCAGGTGGTACGTAATACACACAATGATTGGCACACTTGCGTTTATGCACCTACACACACATATACTTATGTATACTTCGTGTTACAATATATGATTCATGTCGATTCTCTAGGGCCAGCGAAGATGCCTGATTTAGATGACAAGATAAGAAGATTAACAGATATGGGAATTGAGGAACATAACGCGAGAGTCGCTCTATCTTCATATAATTGGGATTTGGAACGCGCCACCGAGCACTGCCTCTTCAGTTAGTGATAACTACATAGTTAATTTGTCGCATCCAAGCATTTGTCACATCCATTCATTTTGTGCTAAAAATTTCCTTGTAATATCATGTTCAAATATCATTAGTGATTTTGCAATTGGAATTCCACACTTATAATGACAATATCTGGATGATAAAAAAACATTACCAGAAAATCTATTCAATATCTACCAATAGTCATTTATTTAATTTGTAACATAAGCGTGAGAGAGAAATAATTATAAAAAAATGGCTAGTATAAATCAATTAGCTAAATTTTATGAAGAATATATTGTTCTGTATTACGTTCTGTTTAAATTCTACATTGTTGCTTAAGAAATCATCAATCACATAACAAAATTTAAATATTAATATATTTTTGATCGCTTACGTTATACGTAATGATTCAGTACATCAAATTTAATATAAATAGATATCCTTTACAGCTTTGCGTATCAGTCAAATGTTTTCTTATTTCATTGGCCTTTGATGTTTTCCATTGATTACAGATTTGAAATTTATATTAGGAATATTGAATTTTCAGTAAAATTTAATACGTGTATTTATAATACTATATCTTTCAAGTGTAATTAGATCCTGTTTACAAATTCTATAATTCATGATTTATGTTTTATATCAGTGATGCACAAATTTTCTTAGTGAGTTATACATTTTTATATTATTACCATATCATTTACATTCTTAATGGAACATGTTACAATAAGAATGTGTTTCTTTAATACAAAATGTACATTTTGTATTAAAGAAACACATTCTTATTACAGCTCATCAGTTTTTTTTTAGTGTTGCATGAATTTTCATCTACTCTTTATAAAAAAGAGAAAACAATATTAAGTTTAAGATTTTAAAACATGTGAAAAAATTTTAAATGTCCTAGTTAACTTTTTATTATATTTAAATCTGTTGTTTTTAATTGACAAAAATAATTTTTTTAGACCAATATTGAAATCTGTCAAAATCACTAAATGTAATTTGGTCATCACTGATTTATGATAATATTAAAGCAATATACCATATGCGTATGTATAAAAAAAAACTCCTTTCATTTGAGGTAGAAAAAATATAATTTGAACAAATCCGCTTGTATATTATTAAAAGTAAGATATGACCTGTAAAAAGATTCATAAACTTGTTCGCTTCGACGTTAATGTTTTAGAATTGTACATTTTTAGTGTTGGCTTACATGAGATGGTAAAACTATCTATCACATCACAGATATGTATCTTTACAAATATATCTTATCATTCTGTTTTTGTATTTGTATCATGCCGTGTACATTCCAGACTCAGGTGTAAATGGCATTTATTTAGCGGCGTCAGTTAAATTCTACATTACTTAAAAATATGTGATTGGAGAAAAAGGATAAAAGTAAATTAAATTTAAGCTTATTTTAGTAACAATCTTGTAAAATCATGATACAGCACAACTAGAAAGAATGAAGATAAAAATTTATTATTATTTGTATAATAATGTATATGATGCAAAAATGCACATAGCTTTTTGTACAATCAAATGTTAAATCGTATGCATTATACAGCGAAAGGACGAAAATTTATTCATGGATTTATTTTGTAGTAATAATTTTCTCAAACCATGTCAAAAAAGTGATAGCTAGATCAGTCAATTGTAAAAATTGTTTTTCGCTTTATTTTTTTTCTTTTAAATATTTAGCTCACGATGTATTATTCTACATATGGGTTTGTTTATGGATGTGGTTGTGGTTCCATCATCCTTTTTGATGTTTTAATTACTGTAATGTTTAATATCATGAAAAAATAAATATAGTTCTTTTTTCATTGTTCTAACTGGATTCTGATCTCTACACAGATTTTTTCCTTGTGTAATTTTGTCAAAAATATAAAACATTTTATTTCCCAGTACATAATCTCAGTATATAAATTTTTATATTAATAAGTATTTAATACAGAATTTCCATTGTCATTTAATACTGAAGTATATAAATCATTCCAGAGCTAGATATAAATTTCTCGTTAAATTTTTTGTATATATTATAGCATATGTAAAAGGAGTATATAAAAATATTTCTATGTAAAATTGATCTACATTTACTGTCATAAGTTACTGAAAATGTCTTTCCTGCTCAAATACATTAAATTTAATTTCAAATTATGTACAAATACAACTCGATATTGTATACAAACGTGTAATAAATTAGTAGTTTATAGCAATATCACTGAATTATGATTAATAACGAACGTATTAGATATGTGCTTTTTAGACTTTCCAATTGCATTTTCTTGTTAAAACAGAAAAAAGATTTCATGATTTAAATTTGAATTCATTTGAACCTGATTAAAGTTTATGAAAAAAATATTTTACAATTCACATTTTTTGAGAAAATTAAAATCAGCTCTCGAAGATACACATCTATGAGTATATATGTAACATTTCAAATATAAAAGACATAAAAATAAAAATATAGAATAAATAAAAAAAATATTGTAAATGAATTTTAGATATATTTCTTGTTACATCAAAATTTATATGTATGACATCGTAATCAAAAAGAAAAGAAGTATAGCTTAGGGGTCAGTCTGTCATGTATAAAAATCTATCATCAAAAGATTCCACAGTGTCCTGTTGTATCAAACATCATGCGCAATAAGTGGCGAGGCAGAGTGTGTATCATTTTGCATATTTGTACTTTATATTTATTTTAATTGTCCGTAATTATATAGCCTAAGTTTCTTTGCAGAAAGACTTGTTAAAAATAAGTTATCGTTAATATTAAATGAACACAGATCCATAATAGGATCTGATATTGGAATATTATGTAATTTTTGGCCACTTGCTACACTCCATATTGATATACTATTACTTGATTCTATAAATGCTGACACCAATGTGTCATCTTCCACAGATAAATAACATGGTCGAGACAAAAGTTGTTGAGAATTACCAGCTTGGAATGTGTGTACAGCATTAAATGTAGCTGTCTCTTCGTTAGAAGTATCTTTTTCGATAGTACATACTGTGTGTCTGGCATGTGGTTGCCTAGAATTAGGACGAGATGATATGAGACAGTGATGACTTTTCTCATCATAGCGCACTGAGACAAAAGGACCTTCTATAAACATCTGTTTAGAAAGATAGGTGGTATCCTTAATTTCATATGCACAACATGTATTCAAATGACATGCTATAAATCCACCTCTACTAATACCACTGCCAGGATTCGGCGGTATTGTTGCCATTGATACAACTGGTGACCTATCACCATTACCCTCTAAAACATTAACAGCACAAGAAGTTTGTCTAATATCAAACTGAGTAATAGTACCATTTTGGGCGCCAGTTAAGAAAACATTTGGATTGTCACCTGACCAACAACAACTCCAAAGTGGATATTCTGTTTGATAAGTGTGTACTGTTATATTATTTTGGATGTCCATTAGTTTTGCACATTTATCAAAGCCAACACTAAGAAGAATTGTTTGTTGCGTAGAATGAAAAGTCATATCCCTTATAGCATGAGTGTGTAAGAAAATTAGTTGCCGTAAACTGAAGCATTCACA
Source organism: Solenopsis fugax (assembly GCA_003595255.1). NCBI lineage: Eukaryota > Metazoa > Arthropoda > Insecta > Hymenoptera > Formicidae > Solenopsis > Solenopsis fugax. The sequence continues at coordinate 6,647 of QKQZ01041294.1, forward strand.
ATCCATTTTTCTTATGCCATACCCATTGAATAGGGTACTTGTTGACTTCTGAGAAATAGCCAGAAATTTGTACCATGGATTGTAATCTAAGACACGACAGCCACCCTCTTTGCAAATTTCTACAGATTGTTCTAAATGAAACTTTCTTGAAGTAGAGAAACCTGAAGCATTTTGACCAGTATCAATATTGATTCTTGAATTTTGACTCTCCAATTCGGTAATACGTTTTTTCAGGCTATTTGTTCGATCTTCATATAATTTTATACGAGTGCTAGCCTTTGATAATTCTATTTGCAAACGATTCTTTTCAGTTGACACATTAATCAAGTCCTTCTTCAGTTTGTCATATTCGGTAGAATCAATTGCTGTTAGTTTTTTCGCGTATAACATCCTAATATGTTTCACAGCGGCTTTCTTATTACACTGTGGACAACGGCGATTTGTACTGTTGCAAGAATGCTGTAACCATCTCAAAATGCAACTGTGCCCAAACAGATGTCCACACCGTAAGCAACATAAACGGTGTTCTCCCGAAGTGGTCCATTGCTCCATGCATATTGGGCATGCTTGATCAGAGTCCATATCAGAAACGTCTAAATTTGTGCTTGCTGCATTTGCTGTGAGAGATTTAATTTTATTTAATTAAAATATAGACATTTATATAGTTATTTAGAAAGTTATACGTTGTGACTATTCTAATATAATACATACTTCGTTGTGAATTTTCAGTTGGAATATCATTCTCTTCGTTATTTTGCACATCATTTGGAAAAACGTTTTCATCTTCTTGTTGATCTTCCACATCTTGCTCGTCCACTTGCATTTGCTCTTCTACTATTACTTCTACTACTACATTTTCGTCTGTAACGTGAAAATAATATTGCCAAATGTTAGAGTTGATTAAAATCTGATTGTAAACAAATATAACCTAGATATCCTTTATTATAAAATTACTTAATTGTTAATTATATTATGTCCCATTTGTACGACTAATTACTAAAAAAAAAAAATTTGTATACTCTTTTAGTTTCTTCGAAAAATGCATATTAATATATTTATTGTACTTACTGTCTTCCATTACGTCCATAACCTTTAACTTTTACTCCAGCTCCAGCATACTTCAGCATCGAGTTTTTTCTTTTTTAGGTTAAGGTGGCATGGACTGGCACTGTGGCATCAGGCTCTTGAAACAGAAGCTTGTTTTTCAATACATAAACGAAGAACGTGATCTCTTCCTTCATCTTTTTATTTAAATATTTATATTCTAGATTGAGATGTAAGATTATTCAGTGAAACTCGTCTTTCTCTCTTTTCATCCTTGATTAATTACGATTACACCGAATAGTCGGTTGGTTATGAAAAACGGCAAGAAAGACTTATGGAGATCGTTGGAAACAAATAATTTCTATTTAATTTTTACAATGAAAAAAACGGCACCTTATATGTACAAATTTAGGTAACTTACATCCGACTTTTTCTATTTAAAGTAGCTCAACTAAATATCCAAACAACACACTTTGTCCGGAAAATGTCCCGGGGACGTCCTTGGGACGTTCGAACATACTTTGAATGTCCTATGGACGTACCACGGACGTCCCTGGGAGATCTGTGTTGTATGGGTAATGCAAAATTAATTCTTGCAAAAGTATGAAAAAGAGTAATTAATCGAATATAATATTAGTGCAAGTAAAGCAAAAAGAAAATACGTACTTCAATGAGATAAATTAATTTTATTTTTTTGTTAGGATTTACTATTAAAACTGATTGCGAGTCGTGTATACAAATACGACAAATAAAAGAAAATAAATCAATTTGCATTAAACATTATATCATTCGATATTTTTTTTATTTTAAAAATATAGTTTACTTTTCAATAAAAGCTATATTTTTTGTTTTTCTTTATTTACTCATACTTTTTCAAAATAAATTTAAATTATATTTTTTTTTGCCTTTGTCCTTTATTCTATTTATTTATTTATTTATTTGTAAATCGTGAGCGAAATTTGTATATTACTTTATTACTTACATATAAATTAAGGCATATAAAACAAACAGAAAAATACAGGGTGATTTATTTCCATTTAGTTTACAATAAGTTGACACAAGTATATTGTTCGATCTATCTTTGTTACTCATTGAATACCAAAGAAAGATAGAAAATAATTGACATACGTATTGCGTAAAAAAACTCGGTAAAAAGAACTCCGAAATATTTTGAAGTGAGTCAAATATTCGATAGTGACGTTACATGAGATTTAATTTCTTTTCATACATATATATATTATGCATCATATTTTATATATATAACTTTTCCGGTTAATCACATAAAAATATTTTGTATACATTCAAATTGCCACTTGCAATTTGACCATATAATATATTTGTCTCAGGAAGTAACGAAAAAATCGTAGGTTACTCACGATATACATATACATCATTATATTTTGTTAAATCCAGCGAAGAACGTGCTGTGATTTTTGAAGGTAAAAATATGAAGGTAAAATTAATATTTATAAATAAAATATTGTTTTTCTTTTACATAAAACGCGTACAAATTTTATGATTAATTTTAGGAAACCGCATGTGGGTATTACATCAACCTCCTTTTTTTTAATATAAAAAGTTTATGTTTACAATTAAGTACCCTTATAAGGATCAAAAATTTTTATTAAATAATGATATTAAATAAATATTTGATTATAATATTAAAATGTCATAAATATATTTATAATATATGTATCATAATTATGTTTATATCTAGTTGATACTGCTTCTATTAAGATATTTTAATTTATATGTGTAATTCTAATAGAAAGTTATTTATTTTAATACAAAAGCTTGCAATTATTGTAAAATATAATCAAAATATTTATGTAGAAAAGTTATTTTTGTTGTGCAGAAACGACGGCCACGTGCAAAAAACTGTTCTCTGCAAAAATATTCTCATACGCACGAACGTTTTCCGACTAAAGCAAAGAGCACTCATGATTCAAAAGGACGAACTTTCAGACAAAGTTATTCTAAGCTTCAGTTAAACGATGGATATTGTGATACAACGGATTTAAAGAAAGACGCGTTCAATTCTCTGGAATCTCTCTTTGATTTGAAGAAACCGTTAAATTTATGTGATGTATTTCCTTTAGCATTCTATTATCATAAACAAAAATCAGTCAAAGCACCTAATGCCACGAGATCAGAACCCCTTGTAGAAACGCTATTTTTACAATCGCCACGCTTTTTGCCGCAAACAAATCTTGAGCCACATATTTTCAAGGCGGTAATAATTATACTTATATTATATTTACTTTCACTCATATCAATTATTCAATTGATTACTCATCTCTATTTTAGAATTAATTTATTCAAAATAAAAACTGTTGTTAAAAAATTAAAATAATAAGGCTAATATATTTATTTTACTCCATAATAATGATGAAATGAACAATTTTTTTTCAGTACGAAAAACATGACAGAGTAAAAATTGAACAAAATGCAATAAATCAGATAAAAGTAAACAAGAAGAAAGAATTCCTGTTGGAAGTGTCGAAATCAGTGGAATTGCGACAAAACGATTTAATTCGCAATCAACAAAATCGCTCGATGTAATAATTTCTTTGTTTTTATTATATATATTTGTCTATTAATATTATAAAATAATATATTTTTATAGAAATATGGCTGAAAACAAAATACCGGATAGGGGTACATTAGAAGAAGAAAAAAAGGAAACAATAGTTGAAGATACTGTCGTAGACGAAAAGTCTGCTATTACGAAAGAAGATCTTAAGGAAGATCAAATAGAAACAGAAAAAAAGAATAAAGATGAACGTGAAGACGAAGATAAGGACAAAGATAAAAATAAAACTGTAACAGATAAAACTGATAACAAAAACGAAGTTGAGGAAAGTAAAATTGAAGACGAAGTTAAAGATAATAAAACTGATGACAAAGATAAAGTTGAGGGAAATAAAACTGATGACAAAGACAAAGTTGGAGGAGATAATACTGATGACAAAATCGAAGACAGTGATACAAACGAAATGGAAATAAAAAAAGTTGAAGATGAAAGTGATTTACTAGAAAAACCTTTACCCTATTCTATTCCATCCGATGTGAAAGGTATATTTTAAATAATTACTTGAAATATAAATTAATAACATCTAATCATGGCTTTTTTTTCTTTCTTTCAATTTTTCTCGAGTTATTACGAGGACATTTTAAAATTGCAGATGAAGTACCAAGATCTGAGGAATTTGTAAAACCGACAATAAGTTCATCTCTTTTAACTGATGATATAATTATTGAATTAAAAATAATGAATGAAAGATGCATTATCTTAACAGATGAAATCCAACAATTAAAGCGCGAAGTTTCTGAGTTATCAGAGGTAACGTTTCATTTTTATTTCGTATTTTCTAACTTTAGTAATATGATAATTATAATAATTCATAATTATTTTCCTTAATTTGTAGAAACCCGAATTAACAGAAGAAGATACGCTAATGATTCGAGAAAAACAAGATGTTATCACAGCAAAAGTAACCGAACTGGAGCAATTAACGCAAAAATTTCAAAAAGTATTATGAAAAGATGTATTTAGTACAAATTTGTCTCAATTATTTTACATGTAATCGTATCTTTATGATAAACTTGACTGGAATTCTGCAATAATGCGTATCGATAAAATAATGCAATAATTATTAAAAAGATGATAAATGTATTGCAGGCACGAGAAGTAGAACGGCTCGGTGAAATGGAAGAAGTTGAAGAAAAAAAAAGAGACGTAGAACCATTCAAAAAAATTTTGGAAGATCACTTTGAGGTACCGCAAATACAGTATCCTGAAGATAAGTAAGTTTCATTTTATTTGTGTAAAATATTTCTAGCTAATCAATATATTCTCAATCATATATATTCTTAATAGGCTTCCCAGAGTAATTGTTTGCGGCTACACAGACATGCTTCCAAAACTTGTGGTAGCGGATACTGAACGGAAAGGGAGAGAAAAATGTTTTGAAAAGTTAACTGGCAAACTAACGGAGTCTTTAACAATGCAAGAAAAACTGGTTAAAGAAAATGCCCAACTGGAAGGTGGAAAGTATGCTCATCTCTTACGTAATATAAAAATCATAAACAAATATATATAAACGGATTAAATTTTATATAAAGATTATATCTACGTATAAAAAATTTACAAGAATCACATGACTATTTGAGTACATAGATAATTTGAAAATAGCACAAAACAAAATTTAAATTTAGATTTGCTTCGGATATATATATATATGTGTGTGTGTGTGTGTGTGTGTGTGTGTGTGTGTGTGTGTGTGTTTGAGACATATAAATTTAATTTTTTCAGTTTAAATTGAAATAGTTATACTTTTGAATAAAATAAAAACAGTTGTATCAGTCGACTTTTTCAGAACTAATATAAAAAAGACTCTCGATAGTTATTTATGTGTAAGAAATAATAGAAGATCAAATAAAGTGCTAGAAAATTGTATGGTTCCCTCGGTGACGATTTCACGATGTTTTCAGCATTGAAGCATGTCAGTTATATACGTCACTTATATATAACCCGGTCTTATACCGATATACCGATTTCATGGCGATGAATTAAATGTGCACCTTAATGACCATTTTGTTTTTGAAAGTTTTACATCTTAATTTTGGTTGAATAATCTTTTTATCATCTCAGTTATATGTTTAGATTTTAAATATAACGAAAAATCAAAATATCAAAGTATTTCTAATATTAAAACAAGCAAAAAATCAAGGTTGGAAAGTTACGTTGTCATGCAAACAGGTACAAGTTAGAAGAAGCTTTGCTAGAAAAAGATACAGCTCTTGAGAGTTTACAGAGGAAGGTATGCGGCCTGCAAGCAGAAATGCGTATAGTTGTCAAAGAGAATATGGAGTTGAGCCGTCAATTAGCTACTCTAAATCAGCTAGTGATTAGACCTACTTGCTGTTACACCTGTCCAGGTGTTAGTCCGTCTCCTCCGTCGACGTCACCGACGTTATCTTCGCGTCCGCATGCCAATGCGCAACCTCGAGACGACATTTACTGCCGATGCAAATGCTGTTTTCAATCACCGATCACTGATACCTTATCGCCAACTACGGAAACCGCCTGCAGTAAGACGAATAATTATCAAAACACGTAGTTTGGCTGTAAAGAAATAATGATAGAAGCGAGATGCTCTGCATATTATATATTTATTAAAAGAAAGGTTTATGGAAGATTAATTTTTTTAGTAAAAGAAGATTATTTAATTTTGTAGATTCCCCAAGACTTACAGGAGGTGGATCGCCAACAGAGGATCGTTATCCCGTAGACAGCAGCGGTTTGCAAAACGTGGAGATGTGTTCTCGAGGTCCAACCGTTACTAAATTGCTTCCTCGCGGAGCATGTCCTGTAGAATTGGAAAGTAAACTTGCTACCTTTGGCACTAGTACTAAACAATTAGTAAGTTTTAGGAACTATTGGAAATTAGTGTAATCCTTTACAGTAATAAAAGCCGAGAACATTCTAAAAAAGAAAAAAAATAATTTAAAAAAATGTTTTTTAAAGAAGCAGTTTTTACATCTTCTTATATATAGTATTTGATAAACCACAATACAACTGATAAAAAGAGATAATTCTTATATTTTATACATATTTTCTATTTTTAAATTAATAATTTTTTTTATCTAATATTGTTCATGTATCAGTTATATGAGATGGCAAATTAATAAATTCTAAATTCTGAGATTCTGTAAAAAATTAATCAAAAATTAATTGATTAAATCTATAAAATGCAATATTGATTTATTTTATGACTTTTGCAGGAGCAACAATTAGGTAATATGGAGACTGAGGTGCATAATATGCAAATGGAATTAGCAAATGTGCAACGGGAGCGACAGCAACTGGAACAACAACGTAAATTACTCAAATGCACAGGACCTTGTGCACCGTGCGCTTGTTGCCAACCTCCGACTTCGACAACCACGCCAGGACTTCCGATAACGTCTAAAATACCTGCTATATCCGCGATGCCCCTAGCCCAGGTATCTATACAGTTTATATTTTAGTACATTTTATCCAAATTTTTCAAGCAATTCGCGTTTCAAATACTATGAATTTTTACGTATGTATCACTTTAATATTTAATATTTTTATAATTTATATGTTATAATGAATTGTGTTTCTCACAATTAAGTTGTGATATTTTATTAATTTATTATATATTTTCTTCATTATTATATAAAATTAATAGACAACAGGTAAAGAGTAATATATTTTTTATTAAATATAGACGACTACGCAAGCTGCACCTTTGATGTACACTGGTTCTTGCACAAATGCAGCCATGGTAAGATTATAAGCGAATTTAATTGCATGCCTTGAATAATCATGATAATATTATGACCGAAGGGCAGTAGTACTTGCGTTCAACAGCAATTACGCGATCTTCGCGAACAATACGCCCGACTTCAAGATGATTATAAAAGCAAGTTGTGCGAGGTATCGTGTATGAGAACAGAAGCCGAAAAGCTTAAACAAGATACGCGCGATACAAAAGAAGAAAAGGAACGAATGGAAATAAAACTGATAGATGTTCAAGAACGATTGAAATTTCTAGAAACGGAAAAGGGAAAATTCGAGGGTGATTCCTTTCACTATAGAAAAATTGCACATAAATCTCTAATTTAATATATATATATATAACAAAATGCACGCATATTTACTTTGAGACAGGTCATAAGGAACATCTCATCGAACAGGAACAGGCTCTGATGGTGGCAAAGCAACGTTTTCGACAAGCGCAAGATGAATTAGAGGAGCTTCGTTCCCTGATTCAAGATCAAGCTGCTCAATTGGAAGATTATCGCAACAAATATTTGCAAGTTGGTGTCAACGTTGCGAGTAAATTCTGAATAAATTTTATTCGACATTTATTCTTAAATGTAAATGCGATTATAAAAATAATATGAATATGATCTTAGGCTCAGCAACAAGTTGAAGAACAGCGTAGACAACTAGATCTTATGGAAATGGATAATGCGCGAATGAATGAGAACGTTACTTTGGAAATTGGCCGTGTCAAAGTATATCAAATACTAGTTCTATTACGATGTTATTCAGATTATGTAAAGCTATCTTCTCATTCTGTATGTGTTAATGCAATTGAATTAGAATCAATTTCAAGAGAAATTAGCGGAACTTGCACCATTGCCCGATATCTTGAAACAAATGCAAATAAAGATGCAGGAAGCACAACAAATGCGCTTAGTTGCCGAACGTAGCTGCGAGGATCTGTCGCGAGAATTACTAGGATACAAGGATAAAATTCAAACCTTGCAAAATCAATTAGACGTATTGCGCACCGAGCATCAAACACTTCAGGTTGCAGTTTGTTATATAACTTGTAATTTGCAGCATAACTTTGTAGAAATTTCATTGTCTTTAATTAAAAACAATCAATTGCATATACAGGATGAAAGAGGACTCGGATCTGGAAAGTCTGAAGAGATGGAGAAGAAATGCGGCGAGTTGCGACACGAAAACGAAAGAATGAAAAGTACTTTGGCACGATTTGAGGAACATGAAGCGCAGTTGCAAAAGCGCATTGACGAGAAAATGCATGAAAATACGCAACTGTCATCAATGTTGGAACAGGTACGTGTCTCAATTTAGTGATAAAAAAAGATTTTGTAAATATTAAAGTTTTTTTCCATTTAAGATAAGAGAGGATTCCGCTCGACAAGTAGCGAGAACAAAGGAGCGATGCGAAACCATGCGAAGATCGATGCAAGGCCAAATCGCCGAAATGGAAAGACAATTAGCACAGTGTAGAGCAACGGCACGTGCCGCCCAACGGGATAGAGATGAGGTAACAATTATAAATACGATGTGAAAATATAAATGAACAGAATTGTATATTTACGACACGATTCTCGTTAATGATATGTAGATCAGGCAAAAGATGCAGAGTCAAATAAATAACTTGAACGATGCATTTAAACACGCGCAAGGCCGTATAAAATCGTTACAAGGTCACGTAAATTACCTCAAGACTTCCTACAGCAACATCTTTCTCGGTCAAGGAGAAACACCGACAAGTGTTTTACCAGTAGATGATTCCTGCGATTGCAACTATTGAATGCGTAATTTCTCAATAATAATGCTATATATTTTTGTTCAATATCACGAAATTAAAACATACTATTCGATGTCATACATGAAGCCTTATTGTGCATTTACACTTTAAATAATGACATTTTGATTGACAAAGTTGATTGATAAATAATTGTTATACTGCCATCCTTTTTATAAACATGTAAAAACTGTGAACGACACATTTGAAAAATAAAATTAAAAGAATTATGCATCATAAAGATGGCGATCACCTATTTCATTATCTTAACACATGGCTTAACTGTAATACTTATTGGTATACTTATTTCACACAAACTAATTTCTTCACATGGAAAATATATTATGACTATAGATACATAGAGCTATCTCATCAGAAACTTTAACAAAAAAGTGGCATGTATCACTGATATGCATATATTAGTAAACACTTTTTCGTTATATATATTTATATATATTTTATTTAACAAATGGATTATACTTCTTTTATAAGCAATGAAGTAGGACGAGGAATATGATGGTTCCATAGTAGCTAAGAAAAAAAACTAAAACAATAAAAATATGATATATGTACATATGAAAAAGAAATAATTAGTATTAAAGTAGATTCCTTTAGTTTGTGTCCACTGAATGAAGCATATTGAGCATATTAAGAATAGCATCGGAACGCGATCGCATCTTTTCCATTTCCATTCGAAATTCTTCCAGTTGAGATTCAATTCGCTGTGCATAAGCATGGCAGCATCTGTGAACGAATAAAACACAATTTTAATATCGAATTATATATCTAATTTAGAGTAAATATTTGTTGAAATCTAAGATTTCCGTTTTTGCTAACAAAAAGTTATAAATTTCATAAATAATGTTACATTGATATATCACTATAATTCTGGAATATTGTATCTATAAAAAAAATTTTTCAAGAAATATTTGATAGCACACCTTCCAGGTTGTCCTGGATTTGAACATGATGGTTCTGGAGATGCACATGGCGTAATTTTGATTTGTGGAGAACAACTTCTTAAATCGGATTCCTTCTTGTGCATACAGCTCTTACTATTAGTAGATACATTAGGATTATAGCAATCTCCGCATCCTCGTATAAGATCCATTAAAATTCCTCGTACCCTTTTGCCAGTTAATCTTCGTCGTCTCGTCTAAAGAGAAAGTATAGGTAGTTGTAATAATCAGTTATAATTTTTATATATTATAATATTCATAAAATTGTCGATAAACTCACCTCTGGTGTTTCATTATACTGTTTCAGCGTTATTAATGGCTCTTCTTCGTGTATATTATGGGAAGAATGATTACATGACTGGTTATGTTCTCGATCTGTATTCATTGCTAATGGTTCACAAGTTTCTTTCAACATGTTACAACATTTGTGATTTTCTTGACAATTATCTGGATTATGTGGTGAATGGCACGTTGTGCAATTTCTACAAATGTGTTCACTGTCTTCCGAGGCAATATTTTCATGTAAATGCTTGTTAGGCTCTAGATTTCTCGAAAAACTTCGTCGATGTTCTTGAGTGCTTAACTTTTCTTTGCTATAATTAAAACTATCTTCGAACTTTTGCTTTTCTTTGCGTAAAGAACAATTGCACTTTTGCTCTGACGTGTCTATGCTATGAATGCAGCAGGAATGTAATTTTTCTTGAGGAAGCATTCGTTTGTATCTTAACCATTCTTTATGTTTTGAGAAATCACAGTCTTCACAAGAGGAAACACACGCATTTGGACTGTACAGTTTATCAGCATGTGCATTATCTGTAGAACAAGATGCTTTTGCTACATTAAACGAAGGTGAATGCAGACATGAAGAATTGGACGCAGCTGAAGATAGTTCAAATTTAGGAGGATTTTTTGATTTTTTACTTGTTGAACATACTATATTACTGCCATTAAATCTGGTATGAGGTGTTTTCTGCCATTGATGACAACTTTTATCTTTCATTCTAGCAGACGTTTCTGTCTCATTTTCAATCTCAGCAGTGGAGTCTTCACTGAGCTGAAAAATACATTTTAGTTTGAATATAACAAAACTTTGAAACATATATATTTTTAAAAATTATAATATGTACAAGATTACTTACCTCTTTACCCCAAATGTTGAGTGTCCCGTTTATTTCAGACATTCTTACTTCTACGTTACCAATTAAGTATGGACCACATTCTCGCAGACGTCCTTTATCATTACTAGTCTTGTCGCTTTCAGGCACTTCTGCCAGAATTAGAAAACTACGGTCTTTACTGTTTTCGTCTTCGCGGTAGACAAAACATTTGACATTATCTTCCGGATCATCAACGATTTCCGCTTTGTTTTCTATTGCAGATGAAGCAGCTCCTAATTGACTTGTATTAGCATTAGATGAACTTGCTTGCAAATCCACATTTTTAATTACCGAATCACATAAATTTTTAAACTGGGATTCTGCATTAGATGTTTCATTTAACTTTGGATGTGATTCTGAAGTAGTGTTAAAGGATTGTACAAAATTAGATTGTCCAAGAATGTCTGTAATCTTTCTCTTCTTGGAACCAGATGGTTGGCATTGATAGCTGTTATCGTCATTTTGTAGATCCGTCACTTTATTTTCATTTAATCTTTTTTTCGAATTTTGTATCAAAGAATTTTCTGGCTTTGTTTTCCCTTGTGTAAGACTCGAAAGCGTTTGGAAGATTCGGGACGAAGTAATAAATTCGCGTGATATTGAACGTGCCGTTTTCCCTGGTGTAGTGTCAGTCAATATCATACTATCGTCAGAATGTAATGTTTTGCTTACCTCAGGTGGTTTCATGGATACTGATAAATTACAAGCACTGGAACTCCACTGATCTATAGAACTCAGCGTTGAAGCGATGCTATTACCTGATGTTTTATTGTTAGACTGCTTGACATGTGTAGATTCCGTTCGATCTTGATGTTGATTAGATACAGAATCGATATCTGTCTGAACTGATGCGACCTTCCGTTCTGGAGGTTTGTTTTCTTTTTCGTATTTTGCTAACGTTTTTCTCAGTTCTTCTAAATCTTGTTTCATTTTCAAATTCTCCATAAATTGTTTTTGATATGTATCAAGCAAACTATTGTATTTTACAGTCTCCTGTGTTAATTTCTTTCTTAAAGTGGCAACTTCTTTAGTATCCAAAGTTGTTTTATCAAACTCTTCGTTCGTTTTACTAAAAGTTATTTTCTCATTATTATTTTTCGTTTCATCTGACATTGTCTCAATGCTTTTTATATTCTCAATCCTTAATGGACAAGTATCTTCGTCATTATCTGTGGATATATCCATTAATTCTGCATTATTATATTCAGGTTGAACACGATCTTGTTCAACATGTGCATTTTTGTTTAAATCAATTTTTTGACTAGAATCAGAAGTGCCATGCATATACTCTTCATAACTTAAAGTTCGCAAGTTGTAAAGTATCGTTGGTACTTCTTGATGACCATTTTGGATAAGACATGGTTGCACAGCATCTCCAAAATGCGGGATCTCTCTATCAGGATAATTGAAATTTAATTGTTTAACTTCAATCGTCCCATTCTGTTTTTGTTTCATTTTATTATCAGTGCTTACACAATCTTTTTCATTCTGTGTCGATTCAAATGGTACAGAATGTATTTCAACTTCATTCTGAATGGATTCTTCATGTATTGATTCCAAACAGTTTTTATTATCTTGTCCATTTAAAATTATTGGCGTAGTAGCATTGTAGGCCATTTTACTGTTCATGCTACTGTCACATGTCTCTGCAATTTCCAACTCTTTAATTGTTCTTTCCGCATAATCTTTTATTGTCTTGTTAATCACCGTAGGTTTTGTCTTTTCTGTGTCATTTTTATGATCAATGTTGCTTTTATCATAGAGTGGATCTTCCTCCTGATGCTGTTTTACACGTTTTTCCATGGAACGCCTATTTTGATCTTTTATATCTTTAATATAATGTTTGACTTTGCTTTGTACATAATGATATTTTCCTGGCATTGGTTGCTTTCTCTGGTTCATGGAATGCATAACGGCATGTTCTGAAATGTTTGGATAATTTGGCCTTAAACCTTGCCTTCTTTTAAAATATTCAGCTTTCATATCATTCTTATACATATTCAAGTCTTGAAGAGAAAGGCTCTTTTCTTTGTCTCGATTTTTCAATCTTCTATTAAAGATAAAATCGTCAGATCTTCCATCCATCTCGTAACAATCCATCTCATAATTATCATCGATACCATCATCATAGTTATGCATTTGTCTAGGACTGTCTTCATCGTCTTCATCATCTTCATCATCCTCATCATCATCGTCTTCATCATCCATCAAATGCTTCATGTTACTTGAACGTTCTGAATTATATTCATTGTCGAGCTCTAAATTTTCTATATCTATAACATAATATAAAACCGTAATCAGACTAGAGATTGAGATTGGATTGGAATTTGATCAATCAAATTTGAGATAATTTTTTCTTCTTTATTTCTTCTTGAAATTGAATTCCAACTCAATCTCAATATGCAATTTAATATACATCTTTATAAAATGTATAGTTATATAACAAGTGTAAAGCTATCCTACTTGAGATAATATATGCCAAACCGAGCTAATCTAATTCGCTCTTTATCTATACGTTTCAACTTACCATCGCTGTCTGCAAATTCATCTTCGTCATCCTCGTCGTTATAAGGATGTTGATCGGTTTCTTCTTCAGATGACAAAACATACACACTACTCGCTGCTTGATCATCGCTGGGATAGGGACTCGGACTGCGGTCTTCCTCCATCTCTTGTGACTCATTCTCAGGTTGTTTAACAATGTCCGAGTCATCTGGTCTTGTGGTACTTGATACGCTGATATATGTTGGCATTTCTTCGTCCTCGAGTAGAGCCGCATTCATCTGATTCATCATTAATTTCGCTTCACTTTTGGATGAATCGTTAGGTGGATCTTCCATCGCCTTTGTCTCCGTTTCGATGTCGTCGGCCGAGTGCTCGTTGTTTTCCGACATCGTGGAGAACTATGGGCGAGAAGGAATCACCAATTACTATCGACTTGCGACTGAAGGTGTGAAACAGCGACGCGACAATTCGTTGCCGATTTATCTTCGATTTCCAGGCGTTTGCCGGGCCGGCGAATGTAAGTGGCGCGCGATGGAAAACACTTTTTCATCAGCCGCCATTACGGGCCGCACTTTGGACGATATCTCGCAATATTATCGCACCGTATTGTTCACTCTTTGCGCGTCGTCGCGAATAATTCGTGTTCTACGTTTGGCAACGCGAATCGTTTGGGGACGCGTAACAGACAATCGGCCATTAAACAAACTCTTTCTCTCAATACCGAGTCATATTATTGTCGCAGGATTAATGACCTGCACACGTCGCAGGATCGTGCGTACACGCTAGCGAGAACCGCGTGTGGGTCTGTCTTGTCTCTCTCCAGCGAGCTCGTTGACGTATTTACGGGGTAATAATTGAGGATTAGATATTGGATTCGTTTCGAAGGTCAGTCGAACGAAATCGTGGTTCAGATCATCAGATTTACAGAAAGGCACCTCGCACCCGCGTATAAACACACCGCTGAAAATGCCGAGGTTAACGCCACTCTCGCGCATGCGCCCTCCGCGAGTTTCGCAGGGAAACGTATGTACGTGCACATGTACAACGAACTACGAAGCTCCATCCAATTCGTTTTGTCACGGCAATCGATCCCGGCGATCCCGGCCTTTGGCGCATACAATCGAAAATTCGCAGAGCGAATATCTTTCCCTCTCTTTCCTCTTTCTCGCACGTAGATAAACGCTGGCGTTTCGCGCCGATCATTTGCGCCTACGAGTCGGGAATACGCCGCGTCAACGTACACGCGGAAATCCGATTCTAACCTCGTTAGAGCGAGCTGGGGCGAGCCAGAGAGCGCGAGCAAGCGAACGAGCAAGCGCGCGAGCGAGAGAAAAAGCGAGGTGTCCTTCAATTCCAATTTCGACGCGAGATGACTGCGAATGGACTCCCTCTCACCATCGAGTTCGGGTAAGATTCGAGAAAACCGGAATTCCGTATACGTGATGAAACGATCACCATTGTATGAATAAATATTAATCGTACCGTGTTCACAGGGGTGGGGCGGAATTTCTTTTCGATGGGAAGAAACGACACGAGGTGGACTTACCCGGCGTGGAATGTAAGTACGACGACAATATTTTCTTATCAGTCCGCGTTCCTCTCTCGCTAATAATAATCAATCGATTCCACAGGGACGCTGAAACAACTGATGCACTGGCTGCGGGATAACCTCCTGACAGAGCGGCCTGAGCTCTTTATGCAGGGCGACACGGTGTAAGTGTCAATCGTTTACGCCGATCGCGCGCGCGTTACTGCCCGCGTCGAAGCTTTGCGCTATTGCGCAGCGTGTTGAACGAACCGCAGGTTTATTCCGCGTCTAACTACCTCACAGTCCTTGAATGAATGGGATCGACCAACGACAAATATGTAAACGAAGATGGCAGTCGCATGTTGCCGGTCGCGGTAGTGACGCACTAGATGTCAGCATCGTGCGCTTTAAAGAGCGTGTCGCCCGATTGTTGGCACACCTGGCGAAGGAAGCACAAATGTGTCAACTTCAAATCGTTCCTTACCACTTTCGCGCGGCCGATTTATTCGTCTCGTCGCACTGTACCGACGATAATTTACGCGAACGCAGTGGGGACGAAACGCGAATACGGATTTGTTGGGCCGAATACGAGTACAAATTGACTCATCGTTCGCCGCTGGTCGCTAGCGTCCAGCTCTGCCTCGGCCGCAGCTGTCGAACGTTCGAGAGCCAAGATCCTCCTCACGGCGATTCGTCTTGATTCACACTTGGGACGAATGCGTGATCCTTTGCCTTCGTTTTCGTTACTCTCCCGGTATTCACGCCCGTCGGAAACTTGGGATACGAAGCAACGGAGAAGATGCGAAACACGATTGAACGCGACACGATTGGACACGACTTCGCACCATGCATGCCATGCATCGCTCTTTCTTATTTGCTCTTAGAATTCGGTATTCGTGCCTCGTCCCCATTGCGTTCGAGTAAATTATCGTCAGTACAGTGAGTACAGGGACGAATCAGTCACGCGAAAACCATTAGGACGGGAACGATTTGAAGTCTGTGTACGCGTGCTTGGCGCGCTTTTCGTCAGGTGTGCCAACACTTGGGCGACGTGCTTTCCGAGGTCTAACCTGATTAGCATCGTAGTGCAAGTCCACGTTGTAGAGATGGCGTCGTATCAACTAAATCGTGGGCGCAGTCACTCTCTCAGGCTTCTGTCTGTCTGTCTGTCTGCTACAACAAAGGACTAGATGGCTCTGCCAGGTCTAGAGACAGGTCAGCGGAGTGTGGCATCGCGCGCGCATCGTCGCGAGGACCAGCGAGGAATGCTACTGTTGTCTTTCGAATTGCAAATTAGACGTCTCGCATTAGATATATATATATAAATATGGAATTGTCATGCATCGAGTGATTTCTTTGCTAGCCTCTCTTTAGTAGCAAAAAATTGCACGGTAAGAACTTTACGGTATGTAAACGTAGTGACGAGAATTAATTCGATTATCATCTGTTATCGATCCAGCATATTTGATTTCGACGATTGAATCAGTGCTGACAAGTTAGCAAGGAGAAAGCGAATTACATCTCGTCACTGTTATACATTCGTTGCAAATGCAATTTCACGAATGTCGCGGAAATTGTATGATTTATCGGATTGATATATCGCATGTTAAGATGGCCGTTTGTTGCACGCCGGTTAATGCAGTGCCTGCTTTGCGCGTTAATGACGCAATAAGTGACACAAATCGACACAAGCATTATTCTGTCTTTGTTTCTCATTGAATATCAAACAAGACAGAATGACTCCTCGATTTGTGTCAATTACTGAAAAGCTCCTATAATAATTGAGATGATTAGATTTGCGAGATATTTCTCGATCGCCATTTTTACGGACGTAAAATGGACGCTAACTTGCGTTACACACACGATACTTAACATTTTTCTTGACTTTGTTCCTCGACTTGTTCAGCACACCACATTTTTTTACATTTCGATCGACAAAATGAAATTGTTAACAATAAAATCAATCATAATCAATTTATATCCACGAATGGCATATCCGTGATGAAAAAAATTTTACAAAATTCTACACAAATTTAAGAAATGCTATAAAATTGGAACACTTGCTAATTTTAATAATTAAATGCATATAAATTATTTCTACGAAAAGATATAAATAATTTCTACCAATTTCTATTTTAGTAGAATTTTGTACTCATTTATAGAAATGTTTTCCGCCAGAGAGTAAGCTACTTAGAAATATGTATAGAAAGTTGTAGTTTATTATAATTTGACGCAGTTTTATCGAAAAATTTATAAAAATAGCAGAAACGACGCATTACAAAAAATATAAAAATTTAGAATTGTGTTCCAATTCTTGCATTCTTTTCATGTAGATTTTTGTAACATTTCTTAAATTTGTGTAGAATTTTTTCTATCAATGCGACGGAAGCTAGCGTAATAGAGTTGACTACGAAAGTCGTGATGGTATCGATTATTAATCGTTTTTTTAGCTATTCAATTCGAATGGTATCAATCAATCGGCTAAGAGATGCGTTGCAATTGATAATGCATTCATTTTGCAATTCTTGTCGTTGCCAATGACGGTTTTACGCATCGAATGATCGCGACAAGTTTTCGTTCGTTCGTTGTCTCGCGTTCGTTTCGCATTTGTTACGCCAACTTTTCGTAATTGGTGGAGAGCGCGTTAACGCGGGATCTGTAAGTTTTTAAAGTACAGAATACGCCGCTTCTCAGCAGCAAAACTCGATTTTAGAAGTTTATCTTGTTTGTCTAGGAGACCGGGCATCCTGGTTATGGTAAACGACGCCGACTGGGAATTGCTGGTGAGTTTTGCACATAGCATCTGTTTAATTTATTATTTACTTCTGCTTTGAATATTACATGGGTAGACACACTGAGAGAAGTGTTTGGTATTGGATTATAATTGCGTGGGTTTTTTTTAAACTCCGTTTGTAGGTATTGCAACGTGTCTTCAATCGATCCTTATGGTTAATATACATATAATCTTGTGTTTATAATTCTATCAACTATAAAAAATTTTATTATAAATTTTTTAATAATTATGATAATTTTAAATACAATAAAATAATAAAATATGGATGATAAAAATAAAATTTCAGATGATAAATGCAATCACAATTATAGTGAATATATTATGAATTATAGTAATTGTAATTATTTTTTTCTCTGTGTATTTGAACGTTTTTTATAAGCGAATGAAAAAATTGTGAGGGTATTCTCTCGACGTGAAGTATAAGATTTTCAAAAATTATTTTTTTTGAAATACATATTCGGAATTTGAAACCGGTGTCTTCGCAAAAATATTGAAGCCTTCTCAATAGTATTTAAGTTATTACATAAATATAAAAATATAAATAAAATGATAGTTTTGTTGTTTTTGATAAAATATCGAAGAATATTATTTTGTTATTTTTATTTATATTACTGTCTATATATATTTAATTAATTTTCTAACTAATACCATTTCTTATGAGCAAAATAAGGTTATCGAATTTTTTATATAGAATCACCAAATTTCGCAATGTAAAATCATAGATAATTTTAGAATAATATCGATAGGGTGTAAAATATCGAAGAATATTATTTTGTTATTTTTATTTATATTACTGTCTATATATATTTAATTAATTTTCTAACTAATACCATTTCTTATGAGCAAAATAAGGTTATCGAATTTTTTATATAGAATCACCAAATTTCGCAATGTAAAATCATAGATAATTTTAGAATAATATCTATAGGGTGTAAAACGAATAAGGAGTGTAAAATAAATTTAAAATTATTCATCTATTACAATTTTGTGGTGATTGTAAAATTCTTAAATCTACTTTAGCATTTATAAGATTAAATTCATATATTTGATTTTAACTGTTCTACTTTTTCATTAAATTTTCTTTCAAGATAAATTTTTTATATGTACGTCTTAAAGATATATTAGAATTATTAAAACTTCATTCTTGAGGAAAATCTTTTAAATATAGATTTAAATGCGCAACGAGAATGGCAGATGGATTTAAATTCGAAAAGGATTGAATGGATTACTTAGCTACGCGATTCTCGAGTCGTCACGCTGATATGAGAAGTTAATGCACTGTGTTCGACGAACAAATTCTTTAAATATGATATTTATATTCTCAGACCTTTCTACAATTATTAAACATTTATTAGCAGAGGCACATTTAAATACTAATTTAAATATTCGATAAAAATGACTATTTTTCTTGTGCAACGGTAGTTTCAATTCTCCTAAAGTTTATATAAGTTCTCCATGTGATTAAGCTATTTCAATATTTATTCTATGTATAATTTTTTATACCAATCTCGAGATCTTTCTCTTGCTTACTTACTGCATGTTTAGGATACATCTCATAATGATGAATTTCGGAGAGGAATCATAATCAGAAAGAAAAACGATTTCAAGTATTTTCGGAAGTTAGATTAAACCAAAGACTATTAGAAGAAAAGTATTAAAAGACAAGCAAATTATGAATAAAAACTATGAGATTTTACATTTCTTGCTGGACTGTTTTTCAATAATTTTCCGTTCAGGTTGCATGGGTCACGTCACGTACACCTCACGTCGAGACGATCGAGACTAATAGTTTTATTTATAACGTAATATTCATAAAATTGCAAATTTATCATTATTAAGGAACGCTGTTCCCGCGATACGGTAAATGTACTATTCATAAGCATCAATACATGATTTTGAAATATATGCATAGTAATGTTACGTTTAGTAACGAAAATATATCAAACAGTCTGAACGGAATACAAATATCCCACGCGAAAGGGAACGTGTTAAAAGGCACGTTTGTGCACTTTAGGATAAATAAAATGAAAAAGTCGATTTGTGCGGGTGCCGAAAGATTTAAAATATTAATCTGAAACGCGCGGAGAAATGCGGCGGAGGAGGCGGAGGAGGCGGAGGAGGCGGACGATGTACCCCTCGTCGCGCGATATTTCTTTTCCCGCGTCGCCAACTCCCGCGGTGACGCACGGCTGTTTCTGGCGTCTGACAAACGGGATACCCCGTGACCGGTTTTTACAAACGGCATAATCGGCCTGTCGGCTACCGTTGCTGCCGTTGCTGCCGTTGCTGCCGCCGTCGCCATCGCCATCGCCAACGTTGCTCGCGCGAGCGATAGATAGGGTGCGGGATAACGGAGCGACTCCGGACTCCGGACGCTCTCTCTCTCTCTCTCTGAAAGGGCGCAAATGACCTCGGTTTGCCACACCCACGGAGAGAATTATCATTTTAAATTTGTAAATGTACACGCCGCGGCTATTAGGAGGAGAGAGACTTGCCGGTTCTCGACGGTTCTCGGCGCGCGGCGAGGCGGGGTAACGCTTGAAGCAGGAAGATGCTGCAACATCGGGGAGCGTCGGAACGAGGGAAAAGATGATGGCTCTGGCCATTATTATGATAATACCGCCGCGCTCCTTGGCGAAGCTTCTCCTCGCGCGCGCGGCTTCAGCTTTTGCGTTTCCGCATCTTTTCGCTCGGCTCGCTTCTCTTCTCAAGGCGGCGCGCATATACGAGTGTACACTGTATACGTGTCGTCGTCCGCTTTCCTTTTCACCCGCTTCTTTTGCCACCCGCGTCCCTTTCTTCTCATAATACAGTCGCGCTCGTGAAAGTCTAGCCCAACTTTTTCGAATCTTGCATGTCGATGTAATGGATATCCTTGCTATCGATAGCTCAAGGATGTTGAAAGGCACGAACGCAAAGTTAAAGATGAAATCTTCCTAAAGAGTCAAAGTCTGTCTTCATTTGATTGCAGACACGTACTCGTATATAAAGCTTTCCAAGTCCGTTCAACTTTTATCTAGAGATTTCACCAATTTAGATGTTTCCTTCATTTCGGAATATCGAGGCGTAAATATTATTTAAGGTCTATAAAGATTTTTATAATAACTTAAACTTTCGGAATGCAAATAACAAAATCTTAATAATTTTTCAAAAAGTTCATAAATTTTACAAAAAGTTGTAACATATTTTTAATTTAAAAATAAAATATTGCTGAAAATTATTGACGTTTACTTGTTTTAAATATTTATTTAATTCTGATTGAGATAAAGTTGGCCGTAAATTTATTAAACAGTACATATACGTGAAATAAAATTTTTTCTTAAACATTTTCTTATTCATTTATTGCCGCTATAACTGTAATAATATGTGGGGTTTCAACCATATTTCGCGCCGCTCGATTGATCAGAGATTTAAGTAACGGAGAAGTATAATTTCAGGGTGAAGGCGATTATAAACTGTGCCCGCGGGATAAGGTGCTCTTCATCTCGACGCTGCACGGAGGATAAAAGGTATGAATTTCCAATACCAAAAATCTCGACTAGAATAAGTGTGATCTATCCAAACATTGTAAACTTTTTTGATGTACATGTCAAAAATATTTGATACTTCAGTACTGTTGCATTTTAAATGGGATACAAGGAAATAAAACATTTTTTTTATTAAGTATATTCAGCTTCAAATAATAATTATGAGATTGTTTGTTTTATTGCATCACAGTTCTGGGAGCTTTCTAAACTGATTTTATTATAATTGCAATTTTTATGGGAAGGGATGTAAATCTTTTGCCCAATCTTTATTTTGAAAGGCCGTTTGTCTTTTAAAATTATTGATTAGTTATTTAAAAATTTTTGTTCTTTATGAGACAATACTAGTTTTTTTTTCTTTTTTTTTCCATTGTTGTTTTAGAGCTGAACATTCTCTGTATTTAAAGAGAAATAAGTATATATTTTTGAAATTTAGCGAGAAGAAAAATTCTACATGGAAAAAGCGATTTTCAGCATTCCATAATTATATTAGATTGCGAAAAATGGTTGGTTTGTTTTACAATAATTTATGCAATGAGATCAGCATTCGTGTTTTAATATTATTAGATTTGGCCATTTAATAATTTATATTTTTTAAATTTAACTTATTATTAGATACTATTCAGTTACGTGTTAATTCACAAACTATTATGTGGTCTGTGAATAATAAGTTATCATCTTGTGCGCGAGTTAACTGAAAAAGTTTTAAATTGCGTCAATCAGTGTTCTTGTGTATAATTCGACTTTATTTTATAGTCACGCGTGAATTGCATGTTTCCCTTGTTGGTTTTACGTTACCATTTTTTTTTTTTTTTTAANCGCAAAGTGGGATATTCATCGAATATCACGTTTATCAGAAACGCATGTGATGCAATTCGACCGGTATTTAATTAAAAGCAAAAACTGCCAAAGTTTAAAAAAATTGTTTTTGATAAATTGAGATATCTGTGTAGGTAAATAAAGAATTTATTTAGATATTTACTTTATATTACATAAAGTAAACTGTGAAATTATTTTCCGATCAACATTTATAATCCTTTTACTGGCATTTTACTGACATTCCAATGTGCAGTACTATTGTCACATTTTGTCCTTCGAAATCACTCATCCTCTTCCTAGTCTACTAACTGTAAGCGCAATTTGACAGAAATGCGTACCTTTTACGTACATTACAGGCTTGAATAGCTTTACATACATATATTGCATTGAAAATGCATAACGCGGGGTAACACGTGTTTCTGTCTTATTGAAAGGAAAGAGTTGAGTGACGGAAAATCGATAGAAAAGTTTTGTCACAAGGATTGAGAAATTGTTAAATTGTGTTTTATGTTGGCAAAAATATGTTTGATATCTATAAAAATTCCAGATAAATACCACAACTGTTCTATAACTTTCAACTATAATTTAAAATGTAGAATGCACATCTGTCTCGTTACGACATACTTTCACTTTGTTTGAATTTTATATACAGGTATTCCTCTATTTATGACTATTTCAATCTACGGATTTTTGGATTTACAATTGCGTAATCAGTGTGGTTTTATTTTTTTATTACTTAAAATTAAACAAGCGTTTAAAATAAATATTTTATAATACCAATATTATATTGAGAATAATATACTTAAGAAAAAACAATTTTGTTTTGTCATTAAAAAAATAGAAGTTTATAGTTATTTCTAATAATTATTATTTTGTATGAATAACGTTTTACTTGTGTGAAATAATATTTATAATTAATATAAATGAAGCATATAAATACATAACGGCAGTGTTTCGCACTTAACGCTATGTATTGTTGTTCGACTTACGATTAATTTAATTTACAAATGAAGACTCGTAAAGTCTAGTAGAGCGATACCTGTATATGTTTGCACATAATTGAGAGCTTAAAAGTCTGAGATAATAACACAATAGTTTACAGCCTGAAAAAAAATTATTTTAAACTAAGGTGTGTCTTATAGATTTTTGGATGCTGAAAACGATGCCGCAAATCAAATTTCATTAGCACATTAGGTTTCTGAAATAATTGAGGTTTAATGTGTAAAAAAGCTTTTGAAATTTTTTTGTGAAAAATGTTTTAACATTATCTTGAAATTCTGAACAAAAGTTATGAATGTATTGTTTGTCCCCTGTAAAATACATTTTTTAATTTTTATATCTTTTTGGCTGTGTTATTAAGTATTTAAATATAGAGTTTCGTAATAGTATAATATGTATAAAATAGCAAATTTTCCAACTATGATATTGAAATCATATATACTTGTATTATAATTTGTAGTTTGTGACTATCGATACACAACACATGCACAGTGTAATTTATCAAGATAGATTCCACTAAATGTATATGAAATTGTATAATTATGTTATTGTATATAATGCATATACATATAAATATATTAAATGTATAAATATATATAGCAAAATAATTACGATAAATTACGCTGTTTATCGATAACTACAAATTATATGATTTCATCATAGATGGAAAATTTGCTACATTAGCAAAACTATTTAATTCTTTATGTGACTAAAAAGTAAGATAAATCAAAATTAAAAAAAATGCATTTTATAAAGGATGGACAATACATTCATGACTTTTGATCAGAATTTCAAGATAATGTTAACTATTTTTACAAAAAAAGTTTAAATATTGCAAAAGTCATTTTTTGTACACTAAACCTCAATTATTTAGGAAATCTTACGTATTTATGAAAATTGGCTTGTGGCGTCGTTTTCAATCTAAAAATCTATAAGAAACACTTTATCTAGTTCAAAATAATTAAAATTTTTTTTGTAAACTAGTATAATTAAAAATTATTTTTTTCTTTAACAATAATCTATAAGCAAAAGTTATCTTGATGTATTACTTTTAACTAGAAAGCTTGATATTCTTATGGTTTTTTATCTTTTTTAAAAGAATCAATATGCACATATTGATCTATTGATCTATTGATCTATTGATCTATTGACTGTATTAAACTCTTTAATCAGAAAAACTTTACACAAATATTAATCTTCTACGTGTATTAGTCTATGTATTTCTATATATTTTATAAGAATATAAAACATCTTTTTTTAAACATTGATACATTCGTCGAATTTTTGTGAGTTTTGCAAATCTCGAATGATGAAGGCAAGTGGCTTCTAATTAAAGCGAGATGAGGGAGAGGAGGAAGCTGCGCCTGGTTAGTATGTATCGAACTCGTAGTTAGTTGACGCATCTATGAAATAGATTTCGCGACACCGGAACCAATCAATCGCCGACGCGGATCGATGGGATCCACCACTATACCGTATAATAATCTAGCGATATACAATGGCACCAATTAATCACGCGCATGAGCCACGCGGAAAATCGGCAAGAAGGGAGAGGGAGAGGGAGAGGGAGAGGGAGAGGGAGAAGGAGAGGGAAAGATCCTAACGAGCATCGATCTCTCTCGCTCTAACGTACTTTCCGATCCTTTGGGGCGTGCGTGTGTGCGTGCGCGTGCACGTGTTGGCGAGTATGCGAAACGCATCCGCCTATCAAC
>QKQZ01041308.1:0-14238 GCA_003595255.1 Solenopsis fugax
TTTTCTCGAACCTTGGAACCGACGAGCAAAACCGGGCCCGCGAGAAAGGTCTACCGTTACAAAAGAATATTCTCTTAGTAACTCATGCTCATTCCTGTTTTTTGCTGATTCCATAAAAACGAAAACTTCGTATTATTCCTAGCTGTCGTAAATCAGTCTCCTTTTTGTAGTTTCCAAAATTCAATAAAAAAAGAAATCATTGGAAATAGATTATTGTCTAAGAAACTACAAAACGAAACACGTGCTTATTCTTGTTTTATTGACTCTGTAACGACGATAATTCTGAATTGTAGCTAAAATGCATTCTTTATTAACTTTCTTTTTTAAAAAGCTTTTTTTTTCCCTTTTTTGAAAGTCATAAAAGAGTTTCCGACTTTTGTTTCGTATTCCCCACTAGAGCTTACCTTCTGGTCCTCTTTTCTCCGCCTCTTTCCTTTCGTCGCAAAAATTTTTCCCGAAATCTGTTTCCATCCAACCATCTTGTGGGAACAGCCAATCAACGCTTGGGGCACTATGAAAACTATCAATCAGAACGCTCTACCCCCACAGGGGGCCACCCTCGCCACGACTGTCTACTATTCAAATCGCTCCAGACATTGTCGGTCCCACCCCTCCCCAACGCTAGATCAGCCTAATGATTTTTTGACGGAGACAAGGTTCCCCGCTGCGTTCCCCCTTCCCCCTGTCTGTGACGTCATTTGTTTTGACGCTCCATAGTGCCCCATATACTACTCTTAATTGTGATTCCTGCATTCGAATCACGCGATATAGAGGATACCCCGTTTTAACTTGTCATCCTGTTTCTTGCCATACACCTTCCCCTAATAGTTTCCATTTCTACATAAAAAAATAATAATTTTCTTACATTACAAGGATATTCTTATACATACGAGGTGTGGATAAAAAGTTCATGCACCGAATTCACCAAAAATTCAATTTTAATTATTCTGCAACGAAAACATGATCACTCTCAAAGTACTCTCCCTCTGACTGAATGTATTTAACCCAATGCTTCTTCCTTTGTTCAAAACAGTGTTGCATCTCCTTTGAAAGTCCTTCAGGAATCTCGTCGTTTCACGTTTGATGCTTTCCACATCTGTAAAATGTTCACTCCGCATAATCGTTTTCACTTTAGAAAACAAAGAAAAGTTGCAGGTGACGACTAGGGAGAGTAATCCATGGTTATCATGTCATTTTTTGCGACAAACTTGCGCACAATGAGCGCCGAATGCAAGAGCGCATGAATCATTTAAGTCTTTTTTTAAAATTGTTTGAACACTACCTTTACTAATTCCCAGCGATCATTCTAGTAAATATAATGGTAATGTGATGGTCTGGCATCACCAAATCGTGAATACGTTAAATGTTTTTATCAATACATGACATTGAAGGGCAATCTTCTCGTGAGTTATCATTGACGCTTTTCCGTAAATCGATCCATCCACTTTATACACAGTTCCATGCTTCATAGCAGACTCTCCATAAACAGTTTTTAACATTTCAAAAATTTCTCGTCCACTTTTACTGAGTTTCACGAGAAATTTGATGTTGATTCTTTGTTTAAAACATCTCGCTCCATTTTGATTGTGCAAAAAACCGCATTCAAAAATTGTAGTTGCGTAAATTAATAATTTTTTCATCTGAGTTTCGAATGCAAAAAGATTGTGGACTTATACAATTGCAACGAGTTTTTTCTTATCTCTTTTAGATTTATTTATATATTCTCAAAGTTTATCTATTAAATTTGAAACGTTCTACAAAGTAGTAATACGTTTCAATATAACAAATATGTTACACTGTGACATTATTGTCTTACATCGTATTTTTGAGGGTGAAAATTTCAACGTTGCTGCAAGCTTATAATAACATTGCAGAAACATTTCGCAATGTCCATGCATTATTAAAATGTAATAGTTCTATGCATAGATGTTTCTGCAATCTTTCGGTACTGTATGGATGATTTTGTTAATGTAATATTAACAGTAGAACTGAGATCACAACACAACAGCAATGTGACACAAAGAAATAATAGAATTTGCGTATAAATTACTGATACTTTTTCTATTTTTTCTGATTTTGACATAAATATTGAAGTCCTACACAATACACGGTTTAAAGATAAGAAAATTTTATTTTCTAAAAGTTTAATTTTTGGATTTGTTTAGTTGAAAACATTTGTTTATTGAAAACATTTAAATATTTTTTAAATTTTTTCTACATTACCTACATTTATCAATATTATAAAGAAAATATTTTTAAATAACAAATTTTTATTTACTTAAATTTTGTTTATTAATTATTATTTTGAAGATATAACAATGCTGGAAGTTCCTATGTTAAAAGATATGAATAAAAAGTCTGAACAGACCATTTTCTACTTTTTTTAAGCTGGAAAACCTCTTTAAATAATAAAGAATTATCTCAATTTTGTTTGAAACATTATTAACATACAACTTTGTAACACCGTACATATATATAAGTATACACGTACATTCTTGAATATATCGGATAGTTATTTTTAGTATCCACGTGCTTGAGATATCGTACTATAAACCGATAGTTCAGTTACGGTAATAATACGGTTTGATATTCTGTAGACCGCTTTATGGAAAATCGTCATCAATAAAATATTATAAATGGAACGATGAATAGCGTGACTTATTGTTAGTTTTATTATATTGAGTTACATTTGTAAAAAATATTTTGAGTTAAGCACACGTAAGATTTTCTTTTTCTATATCGATTTTACGCTTGATATAAACGAAATCATATGTAAGATAAATTCGTTAATATTATTAAAATGATATATTTTTCTTTTTTTTTCAAATTCATGATGTGCAAAGAAAAGTTTGTCCTATTGATTATGCTTGCTCCAAGTAGTGATTTGTTTTCGATACAAGCGTTCGACTGATTCACGATCGGCCAGGAAATCAGCTCATATAAAACATAGAAGTCATAATTATTTCATAAGGACATCATCGTGACTTATAAGTGACAATTAAAGTGACAATAATTTTTATCGTGTTATTATAGCCGATATTCACAGTCGATTCTTATTTCAAGATCGTGTTAAGTAATGTCTTAAGAAGTTAATACGGCTCTCTGATTGGTTGATGATATCTTAATTCAGCACTTGAGACGATCTTAAATATAAGAATCGACTATGATGAATACAGGCCTATGACTCTGTATTTTATCTGGAGGTAAATCTAGGTTGGAAACAGATCGTCGTCCTCGTCAGAATGAGGACCGTTGAAGTTCTACACTCCCTGGCAAAAACTGTTTTAGTCGAAACGTCGAAAGGGTCGCTATTTTGAGGCGACTCGCACTAAATATGGTCAGATAGACGTTGCACCCGGAGCAGGGCACCCCGGCTCGGACCAACTTCTGGCTCGCTGGTGGGGGAGATCTGCAAAAGTTACTTAGACAAGTTCGGCTCTATGATTCGGACAGTTGGTTCGTCGTGACCATCTCGTATTGTCCACCTCTTAGAAAATCGACCTGTAGATATGGTAAGTCGAAAAAATCCTTTGTCAATTCTCCTCTCTTGAGAATTGCATAAGATTCCACGGGATTCGGGAGGAATGCGAGGCATAGAGTTTATATCTGTGATCACAAGATGCAGTAACACCGCCAAATCGCGAATACAAGTGCTTTACGCGAGGATGGATTACGCGCAGTGCGTGAAGCGATATATACCAAGTGGCGACAAGTTGATGATAAAGGCATTATATTGACATTATGGACTTGTGACGATGGAGTGCAATAGTGATCTTAGTCAAATTTTTTGATAGCGATTTGCTTGAAACTCCGATATTGCAGGTTACTTCAAATAAATATATACAAAATCGTTACTGCCTCGCTCAGACACCAAAAAAATATTAAATATTAATGTGTTAATTTTAAAATAAAACTTAAAACTAATAAAATTTTAAAATTAATTTATTGAACTGAGAAAAATATTTAAAATTTGATATTAAAGTATCACTAATATCAAAATCCTTAATATTAAAATCCTCCCGTTGTAACCAAGAAAGATATCTTCTTCTTTACTTTATATTAATAATGTGCTTATTTATTTTATTCTTTTTCTATTGTAGTTCTATTAAATTACTGTAAAATAGTTGAAATAATGTAACTTTTTCATTCATTTGAGGCATCTTTCCTTATTAACATATATCTATTTAAAATTAGATAAGAATAAAATAAATATTTTTACATTCTTACATAAGATATATACAGGAAAAATGTATTTACATAAAAAAAAAACACAATAAACAGTACAGTTTCCATTTTGTCTAGAAAATATTTATTTGGTTGAAAATAAAATGTATGTATGTGCGATATTAATACAGCTTTATTTCCGTAATTATGATGGTATAAAAATAATTATGTAAGAATGGTAATACGAGAGGCAGTGCGATAACTGGATGATCGCTCTATATACGTCCTGGCAGCTTTTCCGTGCGATTCTATTTTTGATACTAACCGGCAACGCCCCATAAATCTTCTCGTACGATAATTGAACTAGGCTTCTCGATTTCATTTATAGAGACTAATCAACATAATTAACAAAATAATTTTTATATTTTAATTTATTTCTATATATAAAAAAACATATGCATTTTTATTTTACCTGAAATCAGTCATAAAAATATTTCTATAAAATTTAAAACGAATAAGAACAATTCATGATATAATTCATCGAATATGAAATGTATTTATTTTTATTAGTCATGTATATTATAATTTTTTTAATTAAACTTTTTTTCTTTGCATATATCATTTATTAATTTATATTTATTTTTAATAAAATCTATTAAATTTATTATTATTTAATTCATTTTATAAAAATGATTTTTCTTACTTTCGCCCTTTACAACGTATGACTTCTAAATATCAAGAGAAACGTTATAAATTATTGAAAGTAAAGCATATGGAATTATTTCGGATTCAAAGCCAAAATTTTATGAACGTCCTAAACATTTTGAAAAT
This sequence comes from Solenopsis fugax, assembly GCA_003595255.1. NCBI lineage: Eukaryota > Metazoa > Arthropoda > Insecta > Hymenoptera > Formicidae > Solenopsis > Solenopsis fugax. The sequence continues at coordinate 4,996 of QKQZ01041308.1, forward strand.
ATATCTTCTTTTATATGAAAAAATATAATATCCGGAAAGAGGACTAATGAGAGTCAAGCGCGGTTATTAATGCATATTACAACTTTTTAACTGAATCAAATTTATGTTCAATAAATACTGCAAGAGTGAATGATTGTAACTGTACTTTAGTAACAGTACTTGACTCATTAGCCTCATTTTCGGATATTATATTTTTAAATCTCGAAAGTCTGTTTGATTTATACTGTTCTTCTACATGATACTTTTTATTCTTAATTATTTTATATATTCATTCCACTAATTCATTCTCTATTTTTAACAGTAACTAGCAATACCCGTAAATTTTCTCATATGCTAATTGGACTAGGCTTCCCAATTTTATTTATAAAGACAATGAATAATATTATATAGTAACAAAATGATAAACGATTTTAATATTTTAATTTATCTCTAAATTCTCAATATAAAAACATGCATTTTTTATTCTATCTATGAATCTATTTATAAATCTGGTTTATTCCATCGTAAAAATATTTATACAAAAGATTTTTTAAGATAAATTAAAACAAGAAAAATTTATGTAATTAATATTGAATAGAATATTTTTATTATTTATTTATTAATATTAATTTTAATTTATTTTAGAAAAATAATGTTTCTTTTTATCGTCGTTTTCAACGTACAATTATCAAATATTTGAGAAAAATCATAAATTATGGAAAGGAGGAGGTGCAATTTGGGCCAATTTTGGCCTCCTTCAAATTTGGTTCAAACTCATGAAAAATTATATCTTGAGGTAACAAGGTTGTTACCTCACACGCGCGCGCGCGCACGCACACACACACACACAAAACACACATACATAGCTGATAATTTATACAGAAAATCAAATATTAATCATTTCTTCGGGATTTGTTGGAACGTATTGTTTGAATTCTAACATGTAAGAGTGTGGCATCAAATGCAAAGAGAATTGAGAAAACTTTGCTATTCCAGAATGATTCAGATCATTTTCCAACACGACTACCATGATTTTTTGAAAGGATTTTTGGTGTAACGTCAGATATTAAAAATATTGATTTTTGAAGTAAACTGACAACACCACTGAAATAAATATCTCCGTTTGACCTGTAATTGCTGAAATTGAATAGAGATAATTTACTTCAAGGTACAGTTTTTCATGAGTTTGAACAAAATTTGACGGGAGCCAAACTCGGCCCATATTTGCAACTCCTCCTTAATGATGAATTTATCGAATATAATCATTTCGAATGTGATCAAAAATACGAATTCTTTAGAACATTATTCGAAAACAAAAATGTCTTAAACATTTTAAAGACATATTTTTTTATGTAATAACTTTACGTTATTATTTCGCATTATTAATTTAATCTCAATGTCATTATTTTATATATGAACATAGATAATATTTGTTAAAATATGAAATGTTTCAGATGTTAAGGCAATTTTCTATTTATTATCTGATTTTTTGAGATTTTTTTTAAAAAAGTTGGTAAATATTTTTAAAAATTGCTCTGTTTCAAAAGTCCATTTTTTTTATTGTATAAAAATTGACTTCCTATTTTTTTTAAATAAAATATGAGTAATAGTGTAATTATTATTAACAATATATATTAATATATAAGTTACTGAATTTAAAATAAAAATGCATCTCACGCATTATTTAAGGTACGCGACATCCTTTAACGCACAGCCACCGAATAAAATTTGAAAAGTTATTAAATTATACAAGAGCATGTTGTGTACAGCTTTTTGGTCACTGATTTTAAATCTGAAGTAAAAAATAAACAAATGACGGATCCAATGTGGTAAACAAAAATTTTTTAAATATAAATTACATTAAAATCTATATCTGGTGGTTTTGTAAGTCTCTCATTAATGCTGTGTATTTACAATTGTTGAATTGAAAATGGGGGAACTAAAATGGCGACATAAGTTTCGAAAATTCATCGCCATAACTTAAAATTGTATTATTTATGCCATATGATGAGACAAAGAATGATATATTATGATTCCTTTAATGATTTTAGTGTAGCTTTTTACTGTTTTAAATTCTTTATTTTTTGTGACAATAGAAAATACAAACAAAAAGGTGATTTTAGCATTACTCATCCTATACCACATAGAGGTATGACTTTATTACAGGACATAGCCGCTACGCCAAAAACACATTTTACACTATATGCAATGCTTTCTCTTTACTATCTACAATTAAATGTAAATTTAGTATTAAGATTAATTGTTGTCATGTAATATAGCGTAAATATTGTAAATAATGTAAGTAATAATATTGTAAATAAACAAATAATTGGAAATTAATTTTTCAAAAAAAAGATTTAAACTACACATAGTAGCACATAGATAAGTCTAAACAGTCAAATATTTTTTAAGATTTTTTCTTTCGAATTATTTAGTTTTATATTTCAAACTTTGTCATTTTATCGGTTTTTTTCACAATTTTATCAAAGTTTTTTTATTCATGGTTTGCATAAAACATTTTTATAAATATTAAAATAATATTTTCAATATTGTGGGAACATTTATGTACAAAATGTCGTAAAGCAAACCTCGATGTTATTTTTTTCTGTAATCTCAAAAAAATAATAAAAACATGAATTAAAAAGAAATTTTGCAGTTATTAAAAAATAAGGAGTGAGAGAACAAAACGGACAACATAGTCGTTTTCAGCGCATCGAAATTCTATAGAAATATCCTTCAAAGTTTAAAGCACAAGACCTCCCCCCTTAAATTTTATAGATCTGTGTAATAAATCCATTTAACCTCTGCACTGTTTATCGATGAACATAATTTTGGATCTCTCGTAGACTTGTTAAATAAAAAATTCAAACATTTTAATCAGAACACCTGCGTTTATCGTTGGAACTAAAATTATCCTAATAACTTATTTTTTTTTATATTCTTTTTGAAAACATAAAATGTTAGAGTAAAAATTGAACTTTTTAAAACTAGTGCCATTTATTTATTGATTAGATAAAATGAAATAGCATCTATTCTCTTCCTTTTTCTGTCTGTCTCACTGAAAGGGACACTGGAGAGATAGCAGCGTTTTAGTTTGTAAACAAAGTGTTGGACAGGCTTGTTTTAAAATACTTAAAAATTTTAAGATTTTTCAAAACATGTGTGAGAATTTTTTGTTTTAAATTATATTTGAAACAATTCTAGAATTTATACAAGTTATTTGAAAATTTTCAAAGAAAAAACGCTTATCATTAACACTGACACAAAAAATATACTTTTTTTCGAATTCCGGAATGAAATTAGCCGTTTCTTATAGTTTTTTGATTGCTAAATAGGAATCCGTTGTCCAAATTGTCACAATTTTGAGAAATTTGCAATTAAAGTTGCAAAAAAGGGCTATTTTTACTCATTTTGTCATATTATAATTACGAAATGTGATGTTCTGGAGAAGTTCAACTGCAATTAAAATTAAGTAGAGATATGTAATTAGGATTTTCAACCCTCAAAAGAAATTTTTGGTCTCGGTTATGGTTAATAAAATATTCATAATTAAATATGGAGTAAATTGCTGAATGTGGTGAATTCTATCATTGACAATTTACCAATTAGCTCTCAATTACATTTATTTCAACAACTTAAGGTTTTTAGGATATTGAATACAAATCCAATATCAAAGATGACAAATTCAATATGGCGGATTCAATATGGCGAATGTCAAACTGAAAAATCTCCGGATTGTTGCAAAAATTTATGTATAGAAATCTTCCATAATGCTGAAGTTCATTATATATGATATCAAAATTGACAAATTCAAAATGAAGAATAAAAGTTACATCATGTTGTTGAAATGTAATTGAAAGCTAGTTGGTAAATTGTCAATGATCGAATTCGCAGCTTTTCGCAATTTACCCCATATTTAATTATGAATATTAACTATAACCGACACCAAAAATTCCTTTTAAGGGTTGAAAGTCTACTTAAGGGGTTACATCTAGAGGCACCAAAAATAATCCTACATTTATGAATTTTTTTCTCCGAACCTATTAGAGGTACAAATCGGGGTTTGTACTAATGTTTTATATATAGTTTCGTTAATAAAACGTAACTTTTTAATTAAAAATTATTAAAAAAATTAAAAAGATATCGTTTTTTCTCAAAATCGTATTTTTCAAATCGGTACCCAAAATATTTCGAAAACGAATGAATAGATCGGATTCGAATTTTTTTCTATTTATTCAGCATGAAAATACGCAGTTTTTGTCGTAGGAATTTTTTTTAAGTTCTTACAATTAATTTTTTTTAACAGCCAAAAAACCGATTTAATTTTAGGCAATAATGCGGACTTTTAAATTCAGATAAGCGCCATTTTGCAATAAACGCGAATTTTCGGATGCGACAAAAACTAGATTTATTTATATAAATCGGATACGACAAAAAACTAGATTTAATTATATATTTTAAGAATATACTGCATTTTTGTGTTTCGGATAACTATATAGATTCTACAATGGATACCGCAAGCAGCTACAGCAGCTAACATATCTGATGCCAACGGCGATAACTTTTTAATTTTTTAATACTTTTTAATAAAAAAATTACATTTTATAAACGAAACTATATATAAAACAGTACAAATCTCGATTTGATACCTCTATTATGTTCGAAGAAAGAATTCATGTATATAGGGCTATTTTTGATGCCTCTAGGTGTATGTAACCCCTTAACTACATACTTAATTTTAATTGCAGTTGAACTTCTCTAGCACGTTACATTTCTTAGTTATATGATTAAAATGTGTAAAAATAGCCCTTTTTGGCAACTTTAATTGCAAATTTCTCAAAATTGTGACGCGATGGAGCAATTCGGACAACGGATTCGTATTCAGTAATCAAAAAACTATAGGAAACGGCTGGTTTCGTTTCGAGGTTTTTTTGTACCACTGTGTAATCACAGTGGTTACTTTTTTCATTAAACACATTATTTTAGATATTTCGTAAAATAAAGTCATTGTGTAGATGTCTTTCGTGATCACAGTTCTTTCCACCAATAATGTGAAAAGTAATTAAAAGATATTATAAAGTATTGCGACATTTCATATTCTAGGCGGATAAAGAAAAGAAGAAGAAGACCAAGAAGAAGGAGGAGGCGCCAGCTGCCGAACCTGAACCAGCGCCAGTTGAAGAGAAAGCACCAACTCCTACAGGCACACCAAAGGACTCTGGCTCCGCCAGAGCAAGCAGCCGCGGTAGCCGCAAGGCTAAACGCAGCGGATCCAGCGTCTTCTCTATGTTCTCTCAGAAACAAGTAGCCGAGTTTAAAGAGGTATGGTCTAAAAAAGATATTCTCCTAGATTCTGTCCCTCCTAGAATCTGTTGGATTTTTATATTTTGACACTTTTAGTATTCTGAAACAATTAGTGTTTTCTTATCCAGAAAAATTCTCGAAAATTTTGAAAAAAAAACGGTTATTTGCAGTTTTTTGCTGTATTATTCCAGGTTTTTTCTTTCCAAATAATGTCACCTTTATTGTCCTGTACAGTCGGGAACACTGAGGTTGCGACACTTTTTTTCCGATAAATTTACGAACGCGCGATCAAATTCAGGATGCAAATCCCTGTCAAACGCTCATGCGCATAAATGATTATGACGTCAAATTTGCGTATACAGTATGTAACATAAATTTAAACAAATGTTATGTGCTGCGCGCGAAATCTATAATAAATAAATCTTACATTTATTAAATATAACGTTAGTAGAGCATATTATGACGAATATTAAATTTTTTAACTCCTTGAATTTAGCAAATATGAATAGTCCAAATAGCACAAAATATTCATAAGATTTACGAAATATTTATAATTATTTGAAACTTTTATAAATATTTGCGAAAGTACTTCATAAGCAGTTCGCGTATGTTATTCGTATATACTCTGTCTAAAGTTAGAATACTCTATAGTGCTATGGAGAAAGAGGGCTTCTACGCGGGATCCGAAGTATATCATAAAACACATTAATTTTCAATTTTAGACACCTTGAGTTAATCAAAAATACCTCACATTCGCCTTGTTAATTATGCTTTTTAATAAGAGAGACAATGACATAATTTTTTTTGAAAGTATGACTCTTTAGCTTTAAAACGCCGTATTGTAAAGTCCTTAAAAATACTTCATAAGCAGTTCGCGTATGTTATTCGTATATACTCTGTCTAAAGTTAGAATATTCTATAGTGCTGTGGAGAAGGAGGCTTCTATTTTTTATTGCAAAGATATGATTTTTTTAAAGTAGATTTTTGAACAATTTTTCATTTTTGCTTAGTGGTTTTACCTTTATAACTGCACAATAAATTTTTCGGCAATGTCGATTGTGCAGTCACATTTCTGAGATTCCGAACTTTTATTTAAAAGGAAAGATTGTTGAAAAATATTGATTGAAACCAAAGTTATAGCATCTTAAAGTTGAGTGAGGTCAATCAGAAATGTGTTAACGTAATTCTCCAAATCGAATGTGTTTAAGAGTTAATATATTCTATTCCTATTCAAATTCTTTTACAAAATTCTGATCTTCCATTATACATTTGTTACGCATTGTACGAAGACTACGAAGTATGTACATACATAAAAGAAAGTCTTAGATAAAAGTATCAGAATAGAGTTTTCAATATATTAGTCTTGCAAAATTTCAAGAAAAATAAAATTTAATTAAATTTAATAATTTATAAAAATTTATAAAATTATAAAAATTAAATGTTGTATCATCGTTGTTACGTTTGTAGGCATTCCAGCTAATGGACGCGGATAAGGACGGCATTATTGGTAAGAATGACCTTCGTGCAGCCTTTGATTCCGTTGGTCGACTGGCGACTGATAAGGAAATTGAGGAAATGCTTAACGAAGCACCAGCGCCCATCAACTTCACTCAACTATTGAACTTATTCGCTGTTCGTATGTCAGGATCAGGTATGCATAATTTATTATTAATTGGAGAAATAATCAAAAAATGTTTTCAAAATTGAATATAATATTTTACTTGATCAGGTGCTGATGATGACGATGTTGTAATCAATGCCTTCAAGACATTCGACGAGAATGGCAAAATCGACGGCGAAAGGTATGTATTATGAGAAATATCATTATACATACTTTCTAATTTGCATTAAAGACTATCACAATGCAAAATATACAGGATGATACATAACATAAGAATAGCAAATAACTAAAAAAAATAAATTTTTTATCAAAAAGTGTTTCAAATAAAAGTTGTGTGAAAGAGATTTGATAAATAATGATAAAATCAGTTTATAAAAAAAATCGATTTTTCAAAATTACATAAAGATTATTATCAGTTTTTAAAATAAAACTACACAATCCGTGTGAAGTTAGTCCCCCAAAATTTAAAAAAATAAACCTTTCTTAGCTCATTTGATTGCTCATCGTTTGCATATATGTGCATACTTCGAATTTTCGTTTGCACATTTTTAGTAAGAAAAGTTATAAAACAAGAATTTGGGGGGGGAGCAACTTCGCAATAGCCCCTCAATTAGGAGCAAATTAGATTGAAAGATGGTCTTAATCGATAAATTTTCGTTTACACATTTTCAAATGGGTCGATTTGCACACTCTTAGTTAAAAAGTTATAAACAAAGTAATTTTTAGGAATCAACTTTATACGACGAAAAATACGTTTTCGGTGAGAATTCGAAAGAAAAGTGTATAAAGTTAACTCTTAAAAATTATTTTGTTTATAACTTCTTAACTAAGGATGTGTAAACGAGAGATCGATCTGTTTCGTAATATGCAAACGAAAATCTTACGATTAATGCCATTGTAAACCCAATATCCATGTTTTTTAGCTTTTCTATTAAAATTTATCGTTCTCGAAACTTTAATTTTATAATTTTTAACTAAAGGTATGTTTATAATTTTTAACTAAAGATGTGCAAACAAAAAATCGATCCGCTTTGAAATGTGCAAACGAAAATCTATCGATTATGACCATTTCAATCTAATTTGCTCCTAGTTGGAGGATTATTGTAAAGTTGGGCTCCTCAAAATTGTTCTTTTTATAACTTTTTTACTAGAAATGTCCAAACGAAAATTCGAAGTGTGCACATATGTACAAACGATGAGCAATCGAATGAGTTAAAGAAAGTTTACTTTTTTAATGTTAGGGTGTTAATATCACACGGGTAATTACATTAACAATTATACTCGTAAACTATTAATTTTTTTTCATAATTGTACTCTATGATATTTTCATGTACATACTTGAGGTGAATCAATTAATATAAAGAAAATTCCATACAGCATAGGATCTTGCAGCAAAATTGCAGCAATACCCATTAAAAACAGAATCGTTTTATATACATTTATTAAACGTATAATATAAGACAGGTATAACTGTCCATGTTTCATGCTATACTTTGTTTAATAAACATATATAAAACGATCCTTCTCTTATTGGGTATAGCAATTTTGTATATTGCAATTTCTCATAAACATTGTTAAAATACAGAGATGCCATATGATTTTAATAATGTTGCAATAATATTTTAAGTACGTTGTGCAAAGAAAAATTTTATCTTTAATTTATGTACTTTTGCACATTTCTTGATTTAAACTTATATATAAACACTTTTCTGGTTTTTTATTGCATTTAAGCACTAATTTACCGTGATGTAGAGCAATTTTTGAGAGTGCTTAATAGTAAGAATTTCCGCAATTAAAATTTTTTGAAAAACAAATCAATTTTATAATACGCATACATACGCGGCCACGCGCGCGCAAAACACACACACACACACATACACACATATGCACGCATAGAGGAGAAGAGAGTATTATGACTACTGTCGACAATATGGCTACCCCTATTATCTCCATTATTAGGTGACGTATTTTAACAAATGTTTATAGAGATATTCGTTTAGTAGCTCATCGTTTTTTAATGATGCTAATATGTCAATACATAATAACTGACAATTGTTATAAAGCATTTTTACTTTTGAGCACTTCTAAACTTTTTCAAGGTACACTTTTAATAGCAATTTACAATTTACTAGAAGGTCAATAAATCGAGTGTAAAGGATGGAAAGTATATATTCAAATTAATTTAACATAGAATAAAATCTTATAATTTATTATTAAACGTTTCGGCTTATTTGTTTTGATTATTACACTTTTAATCTTTAATTACACATACTTTTTCATTATTCTTAAACTTGAGTGTATTATCATACGAATGTACATACACTCGAGTGTTTTTTTGT
>QKQZ01041310.1:0-10659 GCA_003595255.1 Solenopsis fugax
ATTCGTATTTCGTGTAATTACACCTGTTGAGTATTAAGTTATGTATTTTGATACATAGAACGCAAATATAAAAGAAAAAATAGTCCGAACGACGATTCGACGTTCGGTGTTTCCTAATAACCCTGGCGTCAACTCTGGGTATTATTGCGTATGGTCTACAAAAATAGACAGCAAAAAGTAAACACGAAATGTTTCAAATACATTCAACTGGACACGATACATTCAAAGTTTTCAAAAAGAATCTTATTTATCTTACTTAAATTTTGAAGAAATGCTGACTGTCAGAAATTACTTCGACTATCGCAAAACACATTTTTTACTGCTACGACTTCAATATGACGTCGCCAACGAAACTTTATTAGCAGCGTCGTTACATTAAGACGCGTTTACAGTATTTATAGTAAATTTTTAACATGTACCCATACAAAGATATTTCCATTTTTTCGAATAATCCCGCCTTCCGTATTGCTCCAGTCTCCCCTATACTGTTTTTCAGAGCTGATGTACTAATTCTGATCAGAGAGAGTAACCCTCTTCAAATCGGAATCAATGTTATCAATGAAAAAAAGTGAATAGTCACTCATGATCATACTTACGAGTGTAGCACACCAAATCAGTAAGATTTCATTGATTCCGATTTAGAGAGTATATTTGTGTAATGTAACACAGTTCATTAAATGTGTATTATTTTAAGTTTCAATTTTTGTGCGAACAAGATTTGTTCTTTATCTAAATTAAGAACTTGCCGCATGCCGTATTCTACCTTATTAGTATGACACGCACAGTCTACATATGTGTTAATATAGAATTAGATGCGACCAACCGCAAGTACAGGCGTTATACGAGCCGCATACTGAAACTGCCGCATGTTGAACAAGTGCAGCCATTGGAATTAATTGTCATTATTTCGGTAATTACATTTATGGCAAGTAAACTGCATTTGCATACCGCGTCGGCCGACCGACCGACTTTGTAATACTCTGGGAAATCTCGCAAAGAGACATTGCATTGTTCGAAGATTGGGAACGGACTATTTGCTGAACACTTCAAATATCTCTGTGAGAAGAGCATGCCATTTCCTCCGCGACGTCTCGAAACGGCATGCGAAACAATGCGAACAAGGGAGACAACAAACGCGCCAGACTCGGATACGGTCGAAGTATCGGTCTTCGAATACCACCTTGACTTGTTTTACGATCATCGTTTTGACGCTATAGATGACGCCCACTAAGAAGTTATCAAAGTTATTAACGTCAGGTAACAAACGTTGCACGCTTAGACGCGTTCGTACATCAGGTGCGCAACGACGAGCCGATCGATATACACGTTGCGGGAAACAGCCAGTGCAAATAACAATCCCGGTAGGACTCCGAAACGTGGCCGCGCAACGTCTGTCATCGATATTTGCCGTGCGGTAATCCTATGTGCGTATATTTGCGTCCATATCATTCCGAAAATTACTGCTGCCAAGAACGAAGTATGTTCTTGCGCATCGATCACGTAACCGATTTATATTTCAAATGCTTTCTGTTATTCCCCTTTTTGCACATTTATTCCCATTTTTTTCTTTAATCTGTCCATTCGCGTCGTTCTCTTTTTATGCCAAATGATACGTTGCAATATTTCTGCAAAAGTTATCGTATCTTGAATGATACGATTACTGGCTGCGGTCCATTTGACGCTACACAAATGCTTCGAAGCATTTGATTGAACCAATTGAAATAAAGAATTTTACGAATTACCTAATCAAAGAATGCTACGAAGAGTTTGTAGCATTAAATGGAGTTATATACTGCGAACGTATATATACATTATACCAATTGAAATAAAGAATTTTACGAATTGACCAATCAAAGAATGCTTCGAAGCGTTTGTAGCATAAAGTGGAGTTATATACTGCGAACGTATATATACATTATATACGAAAGCGCCAAAGACGCGAAAACATAAATACATTTCGTGTGATATTGCGTAATGTATAATAAAATTTCACTTGCGTATTAACAAAATAGTATATGATAGATATCGATACGGTTATGCAAACTTATGATATGAAAGTATATGTATATGGTGCAGAACGAACTATCAACAATTTGGTGCGCCGTAAATATCTCTGTGGTGAGAATTCTCACATATATATTGGAATATGTTGAAATTCAATTTATATTTTTGTAACTATGCAGAGGTGTGAAAATTATTACTTATCATATATAAAAATATATTCACATAACTGATGTTATAAATGTACAGTGATCTAGAAATCGAAAACACGTGGCTTATAAACAAAATAGGAAAATATCTAGTAATCTTTATCGAGATATTAATAACAATAATAATTGTTAACATTTGTTAACAATAATATTGTTAGACAAAGTTGGAGAATTTCGAATAAATATTAATAATGAAAAATTGTAATTCTCTTTTATTGTCAATTTTAAACATTTATTATTGCGCTCGATGATCGTCACTCACACCTCTTGTAGTTATAGTTTATACGTGCTCAAATATAGCACTTTCACACTTTTGCAAAATAATTGGAATGCTAGTTAAAATCGAATCCTATTTTTATAGATTACAAAAGATTACAAATCTCAAAGTCTATCGCAATACGATCGCACCAAATGACGGTTCAGAACTCTATTTATAATCCGATAATCCGTTGTCACAACATTCAATCTTCCTTTAATTAATTCCGTTAATTAATTTTCTCAGAACATTGAATTTTTTCCATACATTTGACTCATTATATAATCGATCTGTAAATATGAAATTCCAACGCGGACTAAAAGAACGCAACATATGTTATTTTAGCAGTTACTTAATCGAATTATTTTTAAAATAATTGAAATAACATGAATATATATTTAAAAGATATAATAATCTTCTATCTCGTAAGAAAATTCCTTTATTAATATTGATAATAATTTGAAAAAACAGAGAGCAGAATTTATGCAAACAAGAAGAAACTCAATATCGAAATAGGTTAAACGTTTCGGTATTAATAGCAAAAATATTTGAATAATGTCAAACCCGATATTAATTAAAAAAAGTTTAACCACAAGTCTACTAATAAATTTGCGACTAAGCATGAGTATGCTGTATTTCTGAGACGCCGACTGATGTTAAATTTGTCACTATACAGTAAATCTCGTACGTTTGAATACTGCAAGTACGTAAATAGGGAAAATGCAACGAGGAGCGATAATGTCGAAGGCAGGAATAACTGATTATTTGTCCGCCGTAAATATCATTACTCGTACTGTTGAAGGGGACGTTACTATATGTAATTCCGTACAATCGTAAAATTTTCAGTGGACGCTAATGGCAAATATTTACACGAATTTTCGATTTCAAACGGTACAAAAGTGTTGCCGCACGATCGTCAATGGAGAACAAGAATCGCAGTAACGTGGAAAATGCGGGGAACTTCAAAGCAAGCGACAGCGACGCTCGTTTTATTATCTACGGCATGTGTGCTCTGCACTAATTTCATTTCATTTAATATAATTACGAGGGGGACCTGTGTCACGAACACGAAGGCTTCGTGCCTCACTTGCCTAAGGGTATGTACAAACGCGTTTTATTGTACCAGCCTAATTTGCAATCACGTAATTTTATACATGTTGTACACGAAAGATGGAACGAACAATTAATAATTTTCGATATTTTTCTGTTATTATCAACCAAAAAAGCAAAAGAATGAGGCATCGCAGGCAACAATAATTTCATAAGCTAAACAGTCATTCATTTCATCACATAAATATAATAATTGCAAATCGGTTTAATATATTGAATAAAAAAATATATATGACAAAAAAGTAAATACACATATTGTATACAAATATTATTTGCTTTGAAAGAAATTCCTGATTTTGTGTAACGATTTGGTTTTAAAATAAATAATACTGTTTTTTCGGAAACATTCGAATATTATCCAAAGCGCGGATATTTGCATGATTTAAATTAATAATCGCACAAAAATAGTTAATGTCTTTTTGTAAAATTCAATTCTTTCAGCTTCTTTCAATTTGAAAGAATTTCAGTATTCTTCTAAATTTGATCTAAAAGAATTATTAATATTAGATATTATTTACACCATTCAAAAGACCCTCCTGAAACAAAATCTATGAACTATAAAGTCTCGGCGTGTCGGGTATGGAATATTGGCGTATTGCATCGTATTCGTTTGGGAATGCGCAGCGTTGATGTGTCGAAATATAAAAGATCGTACGCATAAACAAAGCCGCAGATGCCGCGACGAGACTGCAAATAAAAGAAGAAATAACGGGCTGCGAAACCACCGCGAGAAAATATGCGGAAAGTTGTTGAGGACAAATGTTGTATGTATAATACTTAAGGGTGAATTTTGTCTCTTATCTTCTTTTTTCTCTCTCCTTTTCCCTATTTACATTTTTGGCTGGTTGTATGACTTGTGCAGAGAAAGGTACGCGCATTTCATATCATCCTTATTTTCTGCGAAACTCTCGATGCAAAAATAATATCCTTCTAGCTATTCTCCTCTAAAAGGATCCTCTTGTAAAAGACGCAGATCATGATAATTTGCGCATTCTAATATGAAAATAAAAATTACTAATAATTACTGATTCCAATATATAAATTTTTGTTGTCAAACGCAATTAATAATGGAAAAACTGAGCAACAGAATTTCACAATGACATTGATGTGCAGATCTCGCCAATTCTAATTCTAATTCTTCATTTGTGTCGCATAAAAAAGGGAAAAATATATCTGAATATTTTATATTGATTAACGACGTCATCAAATAACATATTATCCTGGGATTAAGAAAAAAGAATCGAGTAATGGGTAATGCTGTCTAATGGTAATGTATGACACCATTCAATACTTAAGAAAAATGCTGGTTGTTGTCGCTTTAAGATATCTTAAGATATGAAACGCTTTTGCTGTAGAAACATATTTCATAGTTTGGCAGGGAAAAATAACGGTCCAATCACCAATTGTATGGGGGCTATCCGAGTTAGAATATCTTGTTATCTAGAGAAGAGAAAAGGGATTGAAGAAGCTCGGTCGACTACGCGCTGACGCAGGCCGAAAGTATCTCGATATATCAATATCAGGCGTGCCAAAAACTTTGAATACACCGCCCACCTTGACGACGTGCTACGTGCGGCGGAAGTTTTCTTCACTTTCAGAGCGGTGTATCCGCAGGAAGGTATTCTCGCTAAACTTCTTCCTCGAATGAGATAAAGCGATAGCAAAGTCGATAAGCTGATTTGATCGCAACAATAGAACTCTAGCTTACAACGTACATATTGTGTGATAACCGGGAGTTCCTACACAGTTCCGGCATATCGATTCAGGAGAAACGCTACAAGATGAAGTGTACGCTTGGGACCAAGAAGACGTTTATATAAATATGCAAGCACTTGCGGCCAATAAAGTAGCTGTGAAATCTTTTGAAATATTATAAATATTATTACATTTAAAATTTTATGAATTTTAAAATTTATACAAAAATGTGTATTTCTGAAAAAAAAAACGATTCAATTTTAAATACATTGCAATAATATTCACATTTTAACAAATTTTATATTGAATGGAGTAGAAATTGTTAATCTAATTAAAACATTATAATTAGATATATTACATATATTTTTAAATTGTCAAAAATTTATTAATTCTTACAAAATTAATTATTATACAAGATTACATAAAAAAAGTTAAAAGAGCTATGATATAAACGTATCGAAGAACATAATATAATATATTAAGAAATTTTTATGATAATTCAACTTCCACGGAGTATCGAAACATACCGAATTAATGATCGATTCTTCTTAGCGCACGACTCGCTTTTATCCCGTCAATATCCAACGATATAACCGGCATAGTCTACGTTATTAACATCGTAAATGCAGTGCTGCGTGCTACGGTTGGCTGGCAGAAACCTTGCAATCTACGTAAAGTTTGCGCAGCGAGGGATGTAGGCTCGTGGTAGGTGGAGAACTCGGGTTGAGGTACTTGGATCTGGTCTCTCGATCGTCTTGCTCGCCTGGTACAGGCGCGAAACCGCTGGATCGTGAATGTACCGGTGATGTCGCTGGTTTAACGGCACCGTATCCAGCGACGGCTGTGTAATTTAATGAGCATAAAAGCCAGAGGCACGATTAATACGCGCGCAGAAATGAGGACGACATTGTCGACAAGACACAGCTATACGTGTAGCGCCGATTTGGGAGATATGTGACACCGACGTAGGATTGCAGAAAACTGTGACTTTTAATGTGCGAAGTTCGTTATGTCTTTCAATTTATTTTTTAATATATTTGATACATATTTTAGTGATATTAAAAGAAAAAAAGCATCAAAAATATTTAAAGTTATTTTATATAAGTTAAGATTGGGAGCGCAGTTAATGACATAACTTTCTTCTCTTAAAACTAAAAGAGAGAGAAAAAGATGGCGAAAATAATTTAATATTCCATAAAAAATATTATCATTTCTAATTAATACGAAAAACATTTCTTAATCTTTTTGATATAAAAGAATTGGTGATCAGATATGTCTTTACGCTATCTTTATTTTCTGAGAAAAGCGAAAGTACGGTTATAGTTTAATACAGTTGCTTGCTGCAATTCTTGTAATATTATTATGTAAAGTAAGTAAAGGGAAGAAGCCTCTTTGATTATAACTTTTGCACAAATTAGAGATTAGCTAATCTGATCGTGCATAATTGTGCACTAAACTGTTGGGAAGCTGTGACTATGAAGGGAAATTCCAATACTAACAAGAATCAGTAAAGATTTGTAAGAATATAGAAAAATACTCTCTTTATAATATTTATTATAATAACGTAATAACTAAGCTCTGTGGTTCAATGGTTACTTTAAAACCAGGTAACTGTTACATAGTTTCAAAAAGTTAGTTTTAAAAAATTAAAATTTTGGGCACTTTATATAATTCTAAACATTTTAAATTTGTGAAATGCTATTTAAACCTATAAAAGTATGAAAGTATTAGAAGTTGATCCTCGAATTGTCCATTTACATTTTATCACTTATTTTTGTGCTTTTATAATTTAAACTTCATTGTCTACTGTAGATAAGCAAAACATACAAATTTCTATTACGTCATACTATTTAAATAGTTGTAACATTTTTCTTCATAGAAGGTGGTATCCATATATGTTGGGAAAAATGTCTGCGGTTTTGCAGAACTTAACTAATTATTTTTTCTCAAAAATCGAGAATGTCAAAATTTTAATTACTTTATTAATAAAGATTTCAAGAATATTAGATTAATTTTTTGTCGCTTAATTCCATAATATGATGAAGTTATTCCAAAAGAAAGGCTTAAGTGTGGCATTTTCCTCCGACTAATCTTATATAAAAGAAGAGAGGCATGAAATATATATTTTGTAGTAGGTCACTGAAGCTCGGACATACATTATCGCTCGACATGAAAATCGAAAAAAAAAAGAAACGAACGATACATCTTCCAACATCACAAGTGCACGATTCGTTGCTGCACGCGAGTGAAATGATGTCGCCCCGACTTGCAAGTTTGCGCAACTGGCCGACCAGGGGGCAGGGTAGAAAAGTTTAACTTCAGAATTTACGGTCTGACGCGAGGAAAAAAGTTTCGGCACACATCTGGATGCGGCCGACCAATAATCAATATGTGCGGCCATTCTTGATGTGTGTTGCCCACGCGCCACTCTAAAATCAAGATTTTTCGGCTAATTTAGCCTCTAATGCTTTTCCGACTCATTTGAGAACGCACTACGAAAGTGGAAAAGTTGTTGCACACGAAGGGGATTTTTATTTATAATGCTCACATTGAACTTTGTGTTGCTTTGCGTTTTATTTTTTGCTACACTTGTGATTGAGACAAGCATCATTTACTCTTTTAATATCAAAAGTTTTTATTGCTCCCTATAACCAATGAAAGCAATATATATGGTTCTATTCTTCTTCTTATCTTCTTTTCTGGATGTTTAAAATCAAACCTGTATTTATTTGTAATCAATAAAATAAATCAAATTATCTACAATTAAAATCAAACATCAATTTTTGTTTTAAATGACTTTTAATAAACAAGTAAATATAACTTTTAATAAAATTCTTTCTATATAAAAATAACTTGACACAAAAGCGAAAAATTCCTATTTTTTAACAAAATGCATATTTGAACGTATATAAACATTTGATATAAAATAAAATATGTATAATATATATTTAATTATATAATATTATCTTTTTGTTAATCTACACACAAGTTTTTCTAACTTTTGCTACTAACATAAAGCTTTCTATTCTAACTGTATATAAAATAAAAATGTGCAATATACAAAGTGCATAAAAAATCTACAGCTATTGATATAAAGCCTTTTTATTATAAATTTACATTATAAATTTCTTGTCATTAGAATCAAGAAAATTAATAATCATACACATATTACATGTTTCTCTTAACTATATATTTGGATATTAACATTCTTCCTGTTAATAACAATCTATTGAGTCTTTAGGAGGACACCATACTCTTTTTTATTCCAACACTCGTACGTTCTCTCGTCGACTGCTCCTCGCCAGACACTTTCGTTCGAGCGTGAAACACGCCGCATCTGTAATTTCCGTGCAGGAACTTCGCAATTCTACCAGGCCGTATCTTTCGCCGATCTCTATGCGTCTTCCTTTTCGTCCTCTATGTCCACGTTTTTCCCTTCCTCTTCTTTCCTTTTAACTTCGCGTCACCTATATGTTCAGAAAACTTGTCTGCGAATATGTTCTGTTATTTCGTTTATCACAAAAAACGGATTGTTCGTGGAAAAAGAGAATAACGAACGACAGCGACGAGCTAGTCCGGATCGTGCGCGTGAAATACGCAGGTACGTCACGCACGTTCCGTCGTCTGTAAATCAGTCGCGAGTGCTCGGGTTCTCGCGAAATATTTAACAACGACTCCTATCCTCGTTCCGCAGTTACGCCAACCCTTCAGCTTTCTTGTTGAATTTATTGCGTAATTTCAAAACGGTTCGGCGTTTCCGTGCCGACCTGTGACTCGTCGCGGATTGTGCGGCTTCCACAAATACAAACGATAAATTAAAAGTCGCGACATAATGTTCTCAAACAGCCGCTTATTTGATCCATAATCCTGAAAGAAGAGTTATTATGAGATAACAATAGATAAACATGCGGCGCACGCTGAAATCTATCTGTATATCTGATATCTCTATTCCTGTAATAACTTTTTTACAATATATTAACTTTTTATTCTTTACAAGTTACTTTAAATGATTACATGCATCTTAGCAATTAAAATAAATTTTATTGGTCGTATATAAACATTTGATATAAAATAAAGATTTCAAGAAAAATCTTATGTTATATATAAACTAGGTTATATTGTATATAAATTATAATACACACACAATATTTTTAAAATTTTACGACATTGGTCTTTTATTGAATCGGTACTTCCTTCAAATGCTGGCATTCATTTTGCAAATTGGAATAAATCTTACACGAAGTGGATGAGCTGGGCAAAGTACTAAATCAGTCTGTATCCGAAGATTCTTTAAATAATCAACGGGCTCCAAGTAAAAATTACGTATCAAAAGAGCTACCATCGCCTTCATTTCTAGCAAAGCATAACATTGGCCTACAATTTGATGTCATAATTTGTTCATTAAAAGGAAAAAGGAATTAAGAAAATATGATACCGATGCAGTTACATGGTCCAGCACTAAATGGTATGTACAAATAAGATTGACGATTATGATCCTCTCAGGTAAAAATCTGTCTGGATCAAATACATCTCGATATGGCCAAAAATTAGGATCTCTGTGAACTCCATAGATATTAAGAAGCAAGACTGTTCCAGCAGATACTAAATTTGACTCTGAAAACAGATTATAACACAAGCAAATATAATTTGCAAATGTTAATAAAAGTTTTATTATAACTTGAAGATATATATTTATTTAACGCAATATATGTACATGTAATAGATGTATACACGTACTTCACGCAATAGAAAACGTGATGTATAATAATAAAAACTTGAATTTGCTATATGATGCCAGATTTCAAATCAAATAATGAATGTTATGTCATATGTAACATTGAATATATAAGATAGCTCAAACTACCCTTTTTAAAATAAAGGAAAGTTATTTATATAAAAAAATTTCAAAAATTATACTAAATAAATTGGGTACGTTCTATTGAATGGTGACATTTTCAACTTTGGGTTCCGATCAGATGGACTATTTAGATCGAATGTTGAATTTTTTAAATGTAACGTACTTTTTACTGCAGATTAGAGTCACACGCAAAAAAATGAAAAACTTTTGTCTGAAACATTTTTTTCTTTAAATGCCTCCATTAACTTTAAAATGATCATAAAAGTAAATGTGATGAAGAAGTAAACTTAAAAAAAGCTGTTGAAATTTGGAACATTCCTGGATTTTGTGAAAACAATTTATTCTGTTTCTAGTTTTACACTTAGTTTTGCAACTTTTAAGTACCAAAAACCAAAGACGAAATATTCTAATCAAATATACTACTGTGTCCAAAAAGTAAGACCAGTTTTCAATTTAAATCGCGCGGATAAACCGCACATCATAAATTTTTTTTTTCTAAGTTGGCAGCATTGTGACAGACATCTGTGACA
>QKQZ01041313.1:0-14813 GCA_003595255.1 Solenopsis fugax
GACGACGGCGGCGACGACGGCGCACTCGACGGGCGGTCGTCGCGACGCACTCGTGGGGCAACGCTTTTTCTTACCTTACGTTGTTGTTTCACCGCGGCGCGGCGTAAGCTCGCTTTTCCCTACTGCCTTGACGGCAACAAACCTCACGCGGGAATAAACGCGCCAGTCAAACCGTGACAGAACGATACGTCGCTTTTTTTACGGTTTAACCGTGTTTCCACGTATTCCCCGCTAAGCACCGAGTAACACGGTTCTATTTCAGAATGCAATCTGCGAGTTACTTCTGCTGGACCAAATGAAGCCCTACGCTCGATTACGTCGGATTTACGCTAACCTTAGTCACAAAATTGCAATACAAGATCTAACTATCCTATTCGAAGGTTCATTTCATTGCGAACATTGGAACACAAACTTGTAGGATAATTCTGGTATTGACGCCGCGTGAGGATTTATATCACAGTAGTCAGAACAAGTAGAAGGGTAATTTATACGCTGTGTTTAACCACTCTGTTATGTGTCTTTATAGTCATATTAGTATTGTGTTATGATTTTAGCTTTTTACAATTAATATTAAGAAAACTAACGAGTTGATCGATTTGTACGTAGTAAGTAGCGCAATCATAGTAATTATTTCGTAATATATAAGTATAGAAAGACAGTAAAAGATGGAGTACAGCAAAATAGAAGCGTTTAGTTCTTGTATTCTTTGTTTAGTTTGTCGTCTTATACATCTCATTTGTTTAAGATTCGTTAATATTAACATTAAAACACTAAAATCACAACACAATATAAAGGCACATAACGAAATGGTTGCGTGTAATTACTCTAATTCCTATTTTTTCTGACTTACGGCGTAAATCTTCGCACGACGTAAATGCCGGAGTTATTCTATATACTCATGGAGAGTGCTTCCTTATGAAGGGTGCGGAACTTTCCATACCCAGAGCTCTCCTGGGTGGAATTTCATACTCAGAATTTGGAGTACCTATTTAAAAAAATATTTTAATTTTTACAATTTACTAGAAGGTCAATAAACCGAGCATAAAGGATGGAAAGTATATATTCAAATTAATTTAACATAGAATAAAATCTTATAATTTACGAAACGTTTCGGCTGTATTTAGCCTTTTTCAATCGTACAACAGTTAATACATAAATCTTCGGTAATACGCTAACAAAATTAGTTCCATCAATAATTAGTTGTGCATCAGAGCTTCGAATCTTCAGTCACAAATAGCCTAATCTCCGCAATCCGAACAGATACATCGCAGATATGTGAACGAACTATCGATGCTGTAACTCCACCAATTTCTCGTTTGGAAGCGAGAAAGTGTTTGTTAGGCATCGTGTGTCAAATGAACTAGACGCGAATTCTTAAGACGCTTTGATACCTGTGTCATTTACAATGTGGTCGTCACTATCACATAGTCTGACAATTAAAAATATATTATATAAAATTAAAGTTTTGAGTTAAATACCTCGTTTAAGTTTTCCTAATTTTAATTTTTGATAAATTTTAAGAAATTTTAAGTGATTAGGCAAAAAATAGTATTTGATTAGAGTATCCACATTATATTATAACATATATAACAAAAAAGATAAAATATTGGTGTTAGGAACTAACCCCCTCGTTTGGATGAGGTACTCCACACCTAGAAAAGCCAAAATTCTCGCTCCCTGTCTATACTTATCGTTCTTATTCCCTAATAAACTTTGTAATAAACCCATTTTATAAATTATTATATCATTTTGTCTTATGAGCATTATTTGTAAATTATCTATGCCGTATGTTCCACACATGACCATATACTCCACTTCTATGGAATAGATGGCAAAAATGCAAGGTTTAAAAAAAAATTTTTTTCAATATAGATAAGAAAATAATTATTATTTCATATTTCCATTTTTTTTATAATAGTAAACAATATAAAGTTTTTATTGGTATAGTTCATTTTCCTTAAACATAGAAAATAATATTTGATAAATTGAGTTTTAGATAGGTGCGGTATGTATCCCGGAGTTATAGAAAACTGTTTGGTTAAATAACTGTGTGTTTGGTTGAATCATCTGAATTTTAAGTAGTTACTGATACCAAAAACTTTGTTATATTTACGGAATTATTTCGTTATAAGTTGTATAAAAACAATTGATTAAGGCTATCAGATTGTTTGATCAAAACAACTATATATTTAGTAAGTACAAGTATAAAATTTAGATATCCCATATTTAACTAAACGTTTGGTCTATCGTAACCAAAATGTTTTTCTCAGTGTACTTTAATACGTAGTACTACAGATCATAGAACTTCATTAACGAACTTCATTAACGAATATTGGGAAGGTAGGTAAACGATACGTTTAATTTCCACGTTGGCTCTCTAAACAATAACAACGAACTATCACGTAGCTTCTTTCATTACGTTGGTACTGATTAAACAATGACAGCAGAAGATCAGATTGTCTTTCATTACATTGTACGAATCATATTGATTACGTGATGAGGAACTGATGGATCGATTGGGTCGGTTTCTCACAAAGAATTCGCATTGAGTCGATTCATTGAAAACAACAGCGACAATTGGCAATCTCATATGAGCTATTGCGAATGAATGCTAGTCGTTTTCAATTTGATTACCATCTATCCGCCTATTCTACTGAATACGCTTTGTTATTCATAGAATTACAGGAAAATGTAAAAGCAAGTCTCTAGGATTTCTCGATTCATTGTTTCATTGATTCATCGTTACTGTAGATTTATTGCATCGCTGAATGCAGTTACCGAATTACTTTTCATGAAGCACTACAAAAAAAAAAAACGCCACGCAAAGCTTTTGACGAAATTATTGTTTTATCACGCTGCAACTGAGTGCCTAGAAAATTTCGCTTTACGGAGAAATTTTTAACCCATAAAGAATATCTTTAAAAAGATTATACCACTAGAATTCAGAAAATTAAAGTAATAAAACGAAGTATGTTGCTTGATTACCTTTCGTAAAATGTATTCTGGCCTGTGCAGTTTTAACAGGCTCGTCACGCGAGCATTTAGACTTTTTCGCTTACTCGTAAAAACTGTAATCATGGGTTTATAGCTGATACCTCTCCTCCAGGGTGCTTGGCCTTTGCCCTTGCGCGAAATATTCACTTGGTACACGTTTGTGAAAGATTTCTCAACAGTATTGCCGGGGACCGGGAACGGCAGGGAGAGGCGCGCCATTTTCAGTACGTTTGTCCTCGCATAGAAACACCCTTTTACGATTTTGCCAAGCCCTGCGAATCACCCTCGGGAATTTAGATTTTATAGACCTTTTGCTGCACGAGCGCAGCCGCTCGGACCAGAAAATTACGTAGCACTGTATTCCATCATGTTCAAATGGAATCTTTAACGAAACGATTTAAGCGGCCATGGATTTTTCTACGTAAAATTCCAGCCGCTACACGCGAATCGTATTTATATTTGAGCCATTCGCCGTTCATTACCGCGATCGTTCCATTTCCCATTTTATTTCTCTCACGTCACGGTGCTCTCCGAAGGGGGAAAGACGAAGAATTAAATTGCGTAAGGTTCAAGAGTTCGTCATACGTGCGACATACAACATTCCCGAGCGTTTTTACGTTTGCCCTTCATGCCGTATGAAGCGTTTCCGTAAAGATAGCGAAATAATTGAAAGACCTTTACGCGCTGCGGCGGCAAATAATTCCGGGACGCGCTATAAGGAAATTAGATTCACTAGACAAAAAAAGTTAGTAGGCGAAAATGGAAAATGCTGGCTTTGAAAGCTTTTGGATGTACCTGTTTAAAGCTCGCTGCTTCTCTACAGCAGATTTCCGAATTCATGGTTTCGGAAATCTGCTTGCGCAAATCGGGCCATTGGCTTACAATTTTTCCTTTTTCTCTTTCCCTATTTGCACTTATCTAGCGAGCAAGATTAGGGAAGTCAATAACATTTAATCGTGCTAATCAAATTTAAACATTTGCATTCTATAATACCAAGTCAATATACATTTGTAATATACATATAATATATAGTTTTAAAGACTTGGAAAAAAATCAGTTTTTTTCCATTTTTCCGTGGATTTTTTCAGTTTTTTCCCCAAGGATAAAAAAATTCACTAGAAAAATTGTGTTCGTAAAATATTTGCTTCTTTTCATAAAGAAAATGATTGATGTTTCCATAAAGAAAATGAATATTTAACTGAAGTTAAAGATAATATGTTATATTCCAGACGATACAAGAAGCTGAAACATGTAAAGACGTTCAAAAGATGTTTAAGAAATATCTTTATGACGTCTTTTGGACTTTTGTGCTCTCAGAGATGTTAAGCAATAACATTATCTTCAAAGAATTACAATGATATTATGGATAAATAATATAATGCTATTAAAATACTTCGTAAAAAGAATGATTTTGATACATTAACAATTGAAAAATCTTATAGCGGGCTAATATTTACAGCTGACACGGAGAAACGTTATTTATTAATTTTAAATCACAATATTCATGACAACAGTAAATATGAGTACGCTATAAATTTAAAAATCGAAAAGTATTATTGTACCATGGTGACCGCATTAGTACCAAAGTCACTTTGTTTTACGGTATATGATATTTTAATTCTAATTCACCATATTTATTTTTGAGTCTGTAGCGCGCCACACTTCGCGCGGTTTGTGAAACGGACCAAAAATAAAAAGAAAAATAAACATTTTAACAAAAATAACTTTACATAATTTTCCGGATCATATTAATATGATGGACATTGAAAATTAAATAGCATGTTATTTGTATAGTAAAAACAACAATTTTTCGGAAAAAATTGAAATATTTCTATTTTTTTCAGCGATTTGAAAAGTGATTTTTTAAAAACTATATCTATAACAACTAAATAGTGTCATAATCGTGACATATTTATAGTAATCGGCGAATTAAGAATGATACTGATAATGAAATAAATTTGGTTGCATAAATTAAAACTATTTTATTTTTCGAACAGTATCAAAAAGAATTTATTTTGTTTGAATAAAAAAATCGCCTTTGAATTTCTTATCTATTTGGTATCGTTCATATTTAACACAGATTTTAATTTTTCACTTCTTTAAACAAAATTTTCGAGGTAATACTATTGTATTTTTTTTATACACGTAACATTGGAATAGATTTTAATAATTTTCCAATTAGTCTATATTTTTATGATTTAAAAGCAAACTAAAATATTCAAGTATCAAAATAAAATATTCAAGAGATCATTTGCGCTGTTTTGATTACATGTAAAAATAATAATTCCATACTATGCGTGTATTTGATCAAATTTTTAGTTTGCCGATACTTAAAAAATTATGATTCTATTATTGTGATTTTTAAAAATTGAAATTTCAATATAGAGATAACTATAAATAAAAAAAATATTATTCGCTGCATTAAAAGGTTACAAAAGCGAAAGAAAAAATTCTTTAACAATAACTAATGTATTTTTGATCTTTTACATGTACAGGGCAGCGGTAACGGCCGTGTCTTGGCATCCGCACGGCACGTACTTAGCGTCTGTCGATCGAGCCAAGACGGTGACAGTTTGGGGCGATCAGGTTTGACAGGAGGAGTGATCCCGGGACAGACGATTGCTGTTTCACGCATGAGGATCTTGTGCCGTTCACGTTTAGCCATTTTTCTCATAGCCGTGAAAATGAAACGAGCATACGTTCGCAATTTCCGTCAGCAATCTCGCGAGAAATCACAATGGCCCTGCGGGATAATAATCAAAATCATCGGTCGGTTCGGCCGCGTGGATTGTAAAGCCTTCTAAGGACGCCGTTTCGAAGTTGTAAAGCGCAAACACCGCACTGAACAAATCCACAGCAGTGGTAGGGACTATTGTACATAAAATTGCACTTATTGTTACTCCCAGGTTGTAAAGATTCCCCATTTAGAATAGTAACCTGTGCGCCAAGCCCGTGCCGCGTCGTCTATCCCCAGGAAATTTATCCCCGAGAAATTATCGTATAGTAACCGGTGTTTTTTCGAGACTCACTAGATATAAGTTTTTTTTTGCTAACTATAAAGGACACGGTTGCGTGTCAATTGTCATGCGGAAAAATTCCGTTCTTTTAGGATCGGAGATCTATATACCATATATATTATATAACATGGTGCTGAGGTAAAATGTTTGCGGATTTAATCCTTTTCATAATGCAAAATATACCCAAATTATTATTTCTTTTTTTTTTTCATCCCAGAAAAAAGTCAATTATTATATATTATATATTTTCTCTAGAAGAAACGAATGTTGTCATAACATTCGAATACGATAAATGATATTTTTCGGAATATAATGAGATAAAGAGATAGTATACTAAATACGAATGAAAACGCGCTAGATTTGGATGAGATTATTTTCCCAGAATTGACTGTGCATTATTATTAGAAATAATGAATGACTGCAAAGAGAAGATTAGTTTATTTTCGTAATATATTAAATATTCTTTGAATATTGATAATTACTTTGGATGTCAGATAATCCAAAAATTCTTTTCATGATGCAAAATTAATTCTGATGGAGCAATCTCGCTTTAACTTGTAGCACTCTAATTTGATTCATCGTCAGACTCTTTGGTATCACTGAAATGACATACTTAATATAAGTCTTAATATAAGTCTGATAGAATGGAAATCGGAATTTAGGGATTAAGCAAACAAGCACAATAACGATATGACATTGATATTAATTGCATTATACATGATTTATATACGAGTAATCAACATCAATTGTTTATATAAGACATCATACATCAATTAAAACCGATCATTATTTTCATTAATAAATGAAATTGGCTAATTAAAATTACTTACGTATAATTTTTTGTATTGCAAAGTAATCTATTGGATGTTAAGCTTTAGACGAAATTATAAGTATTTGATCGAAGAGGCTCCATAGAGTAATATTGTAATCTAGATTCCTAAAACATCGGACTTTTACAATTATAATAGTTTCCTAAGCGTTTTTAGTGATTTTGATAATCGAGATTATCATGTACTAATATTTGTTATATACACTACTCAGAAGTAATGGCTTTATTAACACTCTTATTCAATTTTACATTAATCGTTAGATTTCTATCATTCGCAAGTGCTTTTTTATTCTTTTAATTTTCTTATGGAGCTTTTCGATTACCATTTGATATTCATTACAAAGTACTTGCATAAGATTGTAATATCTGGAAAGGAACGGTTTAAATTAAAAATTCATGCACAATGTTTTGTGAATCACATTAAATAGTTAAGCAAATAATTAAGCAATCCTTCAATGTGCGTTTATATACTATATTATTAAAACATAATACTTTTTTATTTGCAATTTGTTATTAAAATGATTAGCTTCCAATTATCGTACGAAACATTGGTCAATGGTTTGCATGATAAGAAAGTTCCATCTCTTAATATTGAGTGTTTTTATTTTTTAAATAAAGACAGAAATTACCCTTAACATTATCTAATTTTGTTTCAATGAAATTGATATGTTATCGAAATTTGTTTAATAAGAAAAATTATCAAATTACAAAATTATTGTACAGTAATGTACCACCATATGCTACAGCTATAAATATTTATCCATAAATGATTCATATTACTTATGATAAAGTTTTTACACTTTTGCACACTTGAAACTTTTCATTGTTAAATCTCCTACTATATATCCTAAGTTAAATAAACTATGTGGGTGTAATTTATTTAACGCTAGGATTATGCATATATATTTTTGTATATGTCAATTATGTACGGGAGGTATTTCAAATTTGGAGCTGAATATTTTTACATACAACTCTAATAAAGAAAAATATATTTATCAACAAATATTTGCTTCGATGAGAATTCTAGGCATCATAGAATATAATTATAAAATCAAAATTCAAGTACGTTTACTAAATATAATTATTTAAACAAGAGGAATTTTCCAAAAAAATGCTAGTGACTTTTACAAAAAAAATTTTCGAATTTTATAGGTACATGTGTGTCGTGTAATCTTTCAATTAAAACATTTTTTCATTTTATAATCATTTCATTGGATTTCATCTGATAATGCAAACCAATGATCACGTTTCTTCGTCATTGCAATAATAATCAGCTCACGTGTCGAGCGAACAAATGATTGCGTCCAAAGTATTGTGTAATGATTTTAATACTGTATATTTCATTTTTGACTATTAAACCTACATATTGTATTCTGTATTTTTCTGTATACAGTACTCTATATTAACAATTTAGTCGAAATGCTATATATATTGTTCACACGTGTAAATATATATTAAACGTTCCCCTCTTGTATTTTGTAAAAATATGACTTATTCTTTAAACACCAGCTATTTCAGTAAATCCTGATTAATCCTTTCTATCCTATAATATTTATTTTATACATTTCAGCAATACACTTAACTTCTTGGCAACAATAAAATATATTATTTATGGTAAGTGACAAGAACAGTAATCTCAATATTAGTTATATTCAATCCATCGACTATGTATGTCTTTTTTAGTATTTTCTCAGTGTATATGTGGGTTTGTTACGTTTAACGCTATTTTCCTACCTTAAAATATTTTTAAAAATTTGAAAAAGTTTATGAAACATCTGTCAACATTGTAGTTGAAGATTTTATAGTTATTTTGATAAACATTGTTTATTTTACTTTTTAATGAAACGAACAACGAACTTTATCCGTCGTTGGGTATTTTAATTTTTGACAATAACTAAATAAAGAAGCGACAATTTGTCAAAATCTTTTAGAGATGTTGTTGTTTCACTAAAAACACACATTTTTCATTAATAATTATCAAATTATCAACACACTTGTTAATTAGAAAAAAGTCACATGTGGACGCGCCCGTGCGAGAATTTACACGCTCGACATTCAACGATATATTGATCTTTTGTGATAGCTCCGGGGCATCAGGTCCATTTTGCCACCTACTTTTTTTTAGGGATGGTAGCCAGAGCAGGTTTGCCGAGTTTTTACAATTACAAGCAGACGTTACTTTGTATCGACTGCCGTAGACCCACGTATACAGTTGGAGGGTTAAGTTATCATAACAAATGTTGCATGTATAATAATAATTTAAAAAAATAATATCACAGAAAACATCGCCGAAATGATTTATTATCGCTTGACTTAAAGTACGACAGGTTTTAATAGCCGCAAATTGATCGATAGTTCTAAATCGATCATATCGTTTCGATCTATATTTTTCACATTATTTTTTTTTTATTCGAGGCAAGTGGCTCGTTCACTACACCCTAATCCTGATTTTCGCTTCTATCGTCTCTTCGATAGGCGCATGTATAATAGTGTGCACGTATACACACACACACACACATACACGTATACACATACACGTATGTATATCACGATCCCCTCACAGAAGCTCGCCACGGCATTGCACAGCAGCCGTGTATCTGACAGTACCTAACGTGCTTTCGAAAGCGCTCATTAGTCACTGAAATGCGGTCACGAAGTGACAACTCGCACGTGGAATATTATACGCTCCAAGAACTTGCATCGGTACTCATATCGCGGCTCGCATGCTCATGCTCACGCCGACACGTCTATCTCTTTCCTCGCCCTCTCTCTCATTCTCACTCTCCCTCTGTCCTCCACCTCTGTTTGTAACTTTCGTATTATACACCCTTTGTCCACGATTCGACAGTTTCGACAGTTTTGCAATGGAACGTGAGAACGCGGCAGCCCGGTCGACCGTCCGAGAGAAGCCGCTCGCAAACGACGTTAAAGTTCGATCGGCCGGCCGCATCTGGGACCGTCGAAAATTTTTATCCCGCTCCCCGCCCGTGGTGCACGCCGCGTTTACGTTTTGCGAAACGCGTACATGGTCTCAATACGTTTTTATTACCGGCGGCTCCCTGGCAAAACCGCTGGCGAATCCGCGTTACGCGACATTGATGGAACGGTCTCGTCCATTTTTGCGAATTAGAAAGTTTGGCAGTCCCGGATACGGGAACAGTGTCGTTTATTTACTCGCGGAGAGAGGATCATTTCCGAGTAATTAATGCATCGAACTACACGTGAAAGTTAGTAAATCGATCAACGCGCCCTTTTGGAAAAATCCCTTTTATGAACGACGGCTTTTCCGAAGGGCCGAACGGAGGACGGATTTTCGTCCGTTGTATAGGAAATAGACAAGTTGGGAATTATCATTTCCACAGTTCCCGGAAATAATCATCCGCGCGCAAAATGTTACTTTCTAAAATCAACACCTTTGTAATGTAATGCATTTATTTAAGTATCGTGTTTCGCTTCCTCGTTTCTCTGATACCTAGAAGAGAAGTACCGTTTCTACGATTACAATCCGCACGTTCGCCTCACTCTTAGGCCTAACCGACGTCAAACGTCCCTGTTAACGGTCGTTTATTCCGAAGATAATGAGGAAGATGTTCGCAGGGTCCCGAGGAGAGGAAATTGTGTACGAGAGTCGAGAGAGAGTGACAAATTAACTCGCGCCTTGACTTCCGTGAGATTCAAATCCTTCCTCTGCATCTCGGATAGATCCCCGCATATCACCGGAGGTGGAAAATCTTACGGAAATGCCGGTCGTCATGCAGGTACCAAGTTTAAGCGGAATGTTTAACCTCCGATGTGAGAAACGTCTTTCTCATGTTAAAATTTCCTGTATATATATTTTACCAAATCGCGTATACTTAACGCTTTAATTCGCCGCGATCCATCGAATGAGAGGTTCAGTTAAAAACGTGGCTACTCCGATAGGCACATTGTGCGAATATATTGTACAATAATTATAGCATCACCAATTGACGAAAATTTTGAATAATTGCGCTAAAATGATATGTTATAACGCAGGAGTTTTGTCGAAATAAAGTCTTTAAATAATATAATATTTATCAAAAATATCAGATAAATCTAAATTTATCTGATATTTTTGATAAATATTATATTATTATACGAGATAAAAATATTTTATAATTATTTCAAAAACCGTTTTCTTCTTTATTTAAAATGTTACCATGATGAATGTGTAATATTTCATACTGCAATATTTCTCCATTATAATTTAAGAATAATTGTTCATTTCTGTAAGCATGTATTTGAATTAATTATATTTCTAAATGTTTTACACAGCTACTATTTTTCTTAATTATTAAACAGTTTCTTTCCAAATTTAATGTATTTTGTAAATACATTACTAAGATGATTTACCATATCATTGCCAAAATATTATTTCGAAGTTAATTAAGCAAACACTTATCAATATTTTATAAAAAGTCAATACTTCTACATCTATTTTTGTAAATATACTTACATAATTGCTGATTACAATTTTTGTGCAACATTTCGTCATATATAATAATTTAATAAATGTTGTCCTATCGGGGTATACGTTGCCTATACGAAAGCCGCAGCACGATACGTTCAAGTCACGTAAAAGCACTTTAACTTCGAAAGACATAAAAAAACCAAGATTATATAATAATTTTTTTATGTGTATGTGATGGAAAGTTGTAAAAAAAGATTATTTACGTGAAACAGAATTTTACTTTCGTTATGAGAAACTGTCGATACGGTATAACGTGTAATTAAAAAAAATCGTAGAGGAGTGTCCAATTAGAATGCTAATGTGTCGGGGAAGTGGCGGAAATGAAGCGGAACGCGGCTTCACCGATAATTTTCGAGGCATGCGTCAATCATTGTACCGTACTTTCAATGGAGATTGGTTATTTACCTGGAGTCTACTCATTCATCCTTAATTAACGTAACTGTGCGTGATATCCAGATGTTTCTGAGCTAAGAATCATGATCGGCAGATTTCTTCTTAGACTATCCGAGGTAATTTATATCGACCCGTTCAAACTTAAAGGGAAGGAGGAAAACGGAGGAGGAAAAGTGCCGTTGATGTTAAAATCCCTCATTATCCAGGAAAATCATGATCATTATCGTATTCCATCTTTCTACTTGTCACATTATAAGGCTCAACTCATTCAATACCTGAATCGAAAAAAAATGTTCAAAGACATATGGAAAATTTTGAATAATGAATGCCTCCTGAATAGAAGTACTCGATCTCGTGGCTCATTTATCGAGACGCGAAATATGAAATTGAAAATATTACTCTATGCAAATTACAAAATAACAATCACAAATTGGAAGAATATTTCTATTCAATCTGTAAAAGATTGAAGATCTTAGGTTAAAGTTGTCGTTTCCCTCTACCTCAACTTAAACCGTAATTATCTAATGTAATTATTAAATATTCTATTAATTCTTAATAAAGCGATAAAAATTTCACGAATGCATTTAAAATGTGTTCACACATATGTGAAATGTGTAAAAAGTGACACGTGTATGTATCGATTGACATACTTTCTTCGTATCTTATCAATATCACGAGCATCGGTGAAAATAGAACGTAATGTATAATATCAGTATCGTATTTATTATCAATAGATACAAGTCATCACGTATCTAGTATATATTATTAAAATTATGTGAATACACATATACTTCCTCCAAACTTCCCGTATACTTTCCTCGCACGCGCGATCGAGTGGATATACATATTTCGAGTCCGTTGAAAGTTCAATAAGAGGATACGCGCGCGCGAAAAAACTTGGTCCGAACAATGCACGCGTTTCAGTTACATAAAACTGAAAACGTAACTTTGACTGGCAGCCGATCGTATCGTCAACAATATGTTAATGATCGTAACAGTATTCGATATCCGGTAGATATATATCGATGACTGGCGATCGACTCTCTGCACTCGTCATTTACGCGGAGATGTGCCTGTCGAGTGAAACCATCGGAACAACGCGGATCGGCCGGTTCGGCATTTTTCATGGGCACATTTTTAATTACGGGCATTGCGCTTTTTGCGCAACGTATGTACGCCCGGTCGAAGTGTGTGCCACGAATCTTGTTTCTGCCCGGATTTCCTTTTACCACGTGCCTTTCTTGCGCATGCTACCTGCGATTATTCACGGCTCGTCATTCATGCCTGATCAATAAGCTACAGTTAATTGCCCACGCTGCGGTAGAACGAATTATACGTCAGAGTTCAGCGTCCCAACTGGGATACGTTCGTCTGGTTTTAATTAGCGCAACGTTATATATCCAATGAATCGGATCTATTCCAAACCAGATTAAGCGGTCGTCGGGCTTTCTTGCGAATCGAGAGCTAATTTGAAATGGAAACGAAGTGCCCGGGGCTATTCCCCGCGCTTTTTTCTGCTACCCTTAAACGTCGTATAAGTAAACGCATTATGCGGCCATTCGAGATCCGAGGATGAGTCCGCTAAACGCGAATGATAAAGCGTGTAAACGAGAGCATGCAATTCCGATTCGATCTTATCAACGATACTTGCAACTTCACTTTCCACTTCGTTTATTCGCACATAGAAATGGATTTGATAACGAAAGTTACATTCAATCTCGGTATAACGTACATTTTGCACGACTCAACGTCCATAATGACCTCTTGCACGAGGCTATGGATATAAGGGCGAATCGATCAAAATCACCGGGAGGAATATTGGGCCACATGCCTGTGAATATTGGGATATCGGCCAACAGTTACGGTAATTAGCGCATCGCTCACAGTTCAATTAACCGCGCTAGTTTTTTTTTTAAACGCGCGCTAAACGCGCCCGCTTCTACATGTTTGCAGAAACCTGCAGAATGTCATCAATATCCATCAAGCGAAATCCTAACTGCCGCCAGGACGGGGGCGCAGTTCTCCAAATCGCCTCGCGTTCAACTTCTTAACGTTGGAGTCATTACATCAAACTCCCCCTTCCCCTCCATCTCTCTCCCCCCCCCAGCGCATAAATTCCATCCGATAAATCCCATCCGATAATCTCGATCGGCCGTCTCCTTCACGTCACACGCACCGAATTGCGCGCGAAACGAAAGAGAATGGCTCGCACGAGAGAGTTCCCCGTTCGGGAAGGATCCGTTGATTCCGCGGATGATGACGGAAGAAGGCGGAGCGGAGGCGCGCGGCTGTACGGCGCGATCTTTACCTCGCGAGAATGAAAACTCGCGTTATACGTGTGTACATAAGACGTCTACTCTCGGAGCCTCCTTCTTTCGCTTCCGATGCCGCGCACCGCCGCGCCGCCATCCCGGCCCGGGATATCGATATTGAAACGTAAAAAAGATTCAATCAGTCGCGAAGTTTCAGCGCCAATCAATCACCCCTTCCCGCAGCTCCTCGTCCGTTCAGCTTTAGGACGCGAAAGCTCCCTCGCGCGCGCAGCCCGCACTGGCGCGCCTGATCGCGACGACGACGCTAAAATGGCTGTGAGGGAGAGAGGCGGTGAGGAGGGGGCGAGAGGATGAAACGAAGATAGAGAGACGGCGGCCAGGGTGCGACAGGGAGGCATCGATGGGCCACGGAGGGCTTGGGGGTGAGAGAGGACCGCGGACGAGAGAGGAAGAATGCCGCGGGACTGAATGCGGGAGCGAGTCGGAGAATGGAGCTTTCGGGTGCACGACGGAGTCGACGCACTGGAAGCTCGCCGTGCTTGCGGCGGGAGCTTCAGTAGCCGCTCGTACGTCGGCCGGAAAACCTTCCACGTCGTTACGTCGTCCTTGTACGCGCCATCGTCGACGAGATCGTAAGGGGGCCCGTGACCCACGCACCCCTCGATCCTCCATTCGGTGACCATATTTTTTCTTTTTTCTTTCCTTTACGAATCACCGCGGACAGTCCGCGTTCTAAACAGTCTTAAAGTTTAAACGCGAGCGTTTTTATAAATAAAAAAAAAAGAAAGGAACAATATATCGAGGAATACATATATATA